>JAQIXI010000323.1:0-26438 GCA_034700165.1 Galumnidae sp. Gr-Ori-00277
CTCTCTCTCTCGCTCTCTCGCGGATTGACTGACTCACTCCAAAAGAATCAATAAAATAGTTTTAGAATAAAAATATCAAAAATTGTTTTTATTTATATAAATATTTGAATATTTGGAGTCATTTAAAAGATTGGAAGCGATAGTTATTTAACGATCGGAATAATTATTCCATCAAAAGTTATATTTGAATCTTCATATCTTGTCTGTTGTCTGAGCGCATGTGAAATTGAGAAGACCATAGATTTAGGTCATTCCCCTCAAATTCCCCTTCAAGTGAATCGATCCGACGAGTGCTTCGCGTAGCAAAAGCTTACATTTAATTCAATACTGTCTGTCTGTAAGACTCTGCAAGAATATAAACTTTGGTCTCTGTTCGTCTCATTTACTATTTAAAAATAATGGTCAGGTATTGCAGATCTGGTAATGTTCTTGACTTCACTTCTGTCTACACTGCTTTTATAAAATCAATTACATAATTAGAGAATCAAATGATCACTAAATGAGTACCAAAAGTCATATCGTGTTTCAAATTTTCAATTATTTTATTTTATTTCAAATTCAATAAAAGACAAATTGATTGTATAATCAATGAATCAATGATTTCCATTTCATTACGATTTTTGATTTGCGACTCAAAATCATTTCATTTGATTTAATTCGATAAACGCCTTAGAAATGAGTAGTTTTTAATCTTAGCATAAATTTTCGTTAATTATAATGAAAAGTAACTTCAATTTATGAAATTATTCATTCAGTAGTGGAACAGATAATAGATTTCACTCTCAATGAACTTCATTTTAGTGGAAATCAGACATAAATCTAATTTAAAATATAAATTAATTATAAAACATTTTCTTTTATATCTAAATATATTTTGATATTATCTGATATTTATGCAAAAGATAATGAAAATGAAAATTTTATTCTGTGCTTGAAATGGGTGTAATCGGTAGTAATCATTTCATTAAAAATTCTTGAAGAATATATATTAAACTTTTGTGAAATATTATTGAAAAATAAGCAAAAAGTGAATAAATGGAAGCATTTGTTTGCTTTTAATGAATATTGTTTTATAATATTGAATAAATAAACACAAACTTAAAGTAATCATCAATTTTGACACATTTCTAAACGAAACTCTATTTTTAGTATAGAATCTGTTCGGAAGATATCTTTGAACCGAAATTTTTGTCATCAGTTCAAAAGAGTTGTTCAAACTGTGGGCCAAATATATATTTGTTTATTCAGACCAATTCAAACAATAATTGACAGAATAACTAATTAAATAAATAGAATTTCATTCAATTTAGACGATTGAAGAAACAATAAATTAATATAAATAATATTCAGACAAAACGGAGAAACGGAAACTCAAGTCAGAGACTCATTTGTTTGCCGTCCTTTCATTGTTTGAAATATTGTTATATTGAATGTTATATTTAAAAATATTTTGAATCACAACCATTTCCATTGCATTCTATGGGATGGGAAGGAAGTGCTGTACAGTTGTGTTGTGTGCAGGAAACGACTTCATGCCTTATGCACCCTCTCTGCCAATTGTCTGTATTGACATCATTGACAGGTGAATCATATGTCGATTATATTCATATTTTACTTTGAGATTCGACTTTCATTTTGCCGTTTTTCAAATGCCATGAATTAACCTCTCGTTCACTAAACTATGTTTTCAACGATATTTGTGTTTAATTACTTAATAAAATGGTTGATAACATAAAAAGTATCAATAAAGTGCTCCTATCACTATCCATATCTCTTTCTCTCTCCCCTCTCTTCCTCTCTATTATCATTGGCCACAATTAATTAAGACAACGTTTTTGTGGCACTTCTTTGAATAAGAGATTCTTTGAAAAACTACTTTTTAACTGAAGATAATTTGAGCTCAAAATTAGATCATTTTTCAAATAATGCTTTTTATCATAATTTGAAGTAATATTTCATTTCATTGAATGATTCATGAATTGTGTTCTAAATGTGTATTTTATTGCAGTCTATACTCATTTTGTTATCAGAAATTGTGGTATAAAATTGAAGGATCAGATAATATGTAATCAACATTTGCTGTCAACTCATGAAATCTAATTTTATCGAATAATCCGATTGTAAACAATAATAAGCGATAAATATATAACTTTTAATGAATGTAAATACAATTGAATTCGTAGCCATTTATATAAAACTGAAGACTTTCAGCCAAACTGAAGACATTAAGGCTATTGTAGTGACTCTAAAAAGCATTACTCATTGCGAGTGAATCATAACTTATTCTAAACTCTATTTCCATTCGTTCGGAATTTTAGGACTCGTGTTGTGAGTCATTGCTTTGCATTAGTTTTATATCATTCAATGTATTCACATATAATTCATTAAATTTGATGCAAAAGTAATCTGTAATTCACGCATATATTAATCACGAAATCGAGTCAAACCTTCGATCGCTTTCTGACAAAACTTCTAAATTTGTAATTCTATGAGAAGTGATTTCTGGAGCGATAGTCTAACCTTTTGTCTCTACAGCTAATAAAAGACAATACAAATGCTTTTCTCGTCTGTATCTGAAAAAAGTTGAGAAAAAGTCGGGCCATTACTTCGATAAATTGATGACTCCTTGTTTTTCGCTACTTTTAACGCACAAAAATGTTATTTAAGGTTCACTTCAAAACATTTCAAACATTATTTTCAATAGAATTCTTTGTAAATGTTTTCATTAATTAAATCAATAGAAATATGAATAAACGTTTAAAATAGTGTTAAATAAGGCGAAACTTTTGATGACTCACAACAAAACAAAAGCATTAAAACATTATATCATTATTTAATCACGACTTAAGATTTGTTCACAATTTGCTCACATTTTGTTCACCATTTAATTATATGTTAGGCCTCAATCATTACTCAATGATCCCATCATTTATTCCTTTTTCCATATATTTTCATATATTAATAGTCTTTTTCTTTTTGATTATAAATATTTTGTTTAATTTTTATGTAAATTTCTATTTCTTTACAAATGATTTGCAAAAACATATTAAAGTCCAAAGTATTGTATCCATAATTGCAAATATTTGGGTCGACTCGGGTTAAAGTTTGGATTTAATTAACAGTTTTTATGTCGAAATGAAATCCAATACTTAAAGTACTTTTAAAGCAATTGATGTTATCATAAAATAGACCAAAACTAAAGCCAGACATGTATTATATCAAAGGTTTGTCCGTAATTTGTTAATATTATAGACCAATAAATGACTTACTCTGTATTCACACAAATTCGCTAAAATCACTCGAATTTACTCCAAATATAATTTGTTCGACAAAATGACATTTCATATAAATACCAATAAAAATGTATTTCCTAATTGAATACTTTATGCTTTTTGCCAAGATTAATTTGATTTTTCCCAAATAAGCCTTAAAATTAACTATTTATTAAAAAATAATTTCCTGATAATTCTCACCATTAGATTCATAACCGGAATTCTCTAATTATTTAATCAAGATCAAATTAGTAATACTCGTTTAAACAGCTGAGAAATTTGGGTATTTACTTAACTAGATGCAAATTTAAATATTTCGCACCAGATTTTCGGTCTTATTATTATCATATTAAGGCTATGGGAAAGGTTTGTGGTCCAGGGCTAATTAATTTATGGCTCAGTTTTTTGTTTGAAAATATCACAAAATCTGTTTAGTTTTAGTTAAAAGACTTGTTTTGAGAGTTATATTAACGACGAGTGCTTTGAAGTCATGTCTCAAAACAAGAATTTGAACTAAAAGTGAACAGATTTTGTGATATTTGAACCAAAATTTGAGCCATAAATTAATTAGGGCTCCGCCACAAACCTCTCCCAAACACTTAAGCGATCAAATGACCAAACTTCTTGCTAATTTAATCAAGATTAGATTTCATTATACCCTGAGTAAATACTTGTAACTTTTTGTGAATATTTAAATACAATAAGTTATCAGAGATAACATCACCAAGTTAAACAAATGAATGTTCCAAAAATTGTTAATACAATATATTCAAGAATATTCCAAAATGAGTTTAGATTTCATTAAAACTATTTTAAATAAAATAATTTGAAAATATCTTCAAAAGATATAAACAAATGAAAAAGTAGTCAATCAATAGTTTTATCAGATTTTGATCCAAAAAAGAATTTTCTTCTCAAAGTCATTGTTTTTTTGCTTAAATTTATAGTAATCTTAACTATTGAGAGACGTTTCGTATCGATTGTTATTTTTGTTGAATTAATTTATGAACGAATGGTTTGAAAATATATTTCTCAATACTTCAAGGATTCAATGAATCGAAGGATTAATATAAAACCTGTTTATGAGATATGATCGACCATTGAAGACATCTAAGAACAGGTTCAAACCCACTATACATCCGAATACATCAAATCTCAGTTCATCTCAATCTCAAAATCTATCAAATAATGTCTTAGAAGTGCAAACGATTTTCGTTAATTTATTTTAATATATAATTTTAATTTTCAACATTATTTCTGAGTATACTTTTTAATTGTTCATATTTTGAATCACTTATTAAATTATCTGATATTAAGTTAAAAGATAAGGGCATTCATAGTGTTTAGTATCTTATTTGCTGTAAACAACTTTTTATTAAATTCAATTTATTTTCTTTCAATGATTTTTGGAGTTTTGAAATTCGGATTTATGTTATTCGAAGAAGTGGTGATACCCCACTTCCATATAATAACTTAAGATATATATAATAGTTATCTTTTATTTAAAATATTTCAAAGTTATTCCTTTTCTTTTTAGTTGTGATTTAAATATTTTAATTTTTATTAAATTAAAATTTTATGGCAAAAATGGCAATGAATTTATCGCATCAAATGTTTCCAAAAAATTACTGAATATATAAAGAATTATCAGATTTTGTTAAAAATATTAAATTCTGTTTTATATTCTCTAAAAATTTTAATTACTAAAGAAGAAAAATTAATCTTGTCCATTTCTTTTAAAACTCCCTTATTTGTTCCCCAAATAAGTTTCATGCTAAATTTTATAAAATGAATAATCAATCTTAAGATAGTTTTTCAAAATTAGTTATATTTTATTATTTAATTTTATTTTTGAATTAAAGTTTGAATTATAACTTAAGTAATGACGGATTCGTTAAAATCTTTCGTTTCATTGAAAGTCATTGATTTTATGACTTTTGTTTTTATTGACTTTTTGTTTAAAATTCACTATTAATTTATCAAAATATAAGTTCTTTGAAAGGAATTCAAATTAAGTTAAATTTCTTTCTATAGTTTTTAAGTTTATAACTTATGGAAAGGTATTCAATGACAGCTTACTATTCGGTTATTTAAATGATTGTAAACTACTTTAAAGTCAACTCAAATGATTGATTAATAGTTTTTGATATAAACCAAACGATTCTGAGTACAAATATTACTAAATATTAATGTTTGGCTTTTTTTTGCATTTCTTCTTTGAATATACATTTTTGTATTCAGAGTTTGCTTTATAAAAAGACTTCTTCTCAAAAAGAGAGCAATTATTTGGACTCAATTTATGCGGTCATCAAAAGTTAGTGAAAAAGAGTCGGCAATAAAACTTGTTTACGACTTTTGCTCGACTTATTGGTCGAGATATTAAATCTGAAAGGATCTGAAGGGACACAAAAAGCATTCATCTCTTATATCTTATGTTCAATAAATTTTTAGACAAAAAATAGACTTCGGAAATACACTAGCAGATAGTGACTAAAGTGACTAGCTATATATCATTATTAAATTGAAGTTATTAAATCAGTTTCTAATCGATTCGTTACCAATACTAGCATTTCATTAATAAGTTTATTGGTTTTGATTTCATTTACTTATTTCTAAAAATAAGTTGATTCGACATATGATTCGTAACAAGTTTTGGATAGAAATCAAATCAAATAAAATGTTTTCGTATTGAGTTTTTCAATTGAAGAAAAAGTAGTGAATAACTATTCTGAGTCATAAAATATTAAAATCGTATTCAAAAAACTATTTTTTAAATGAATTTTTGTTTATTTTCTGTTCGAAGCAATAAAAGTGAAAATTTTCAATGAATTTATAATCAAAAAATGTTTGGAAAAAAACAAGAGATGTTTAGTAATTGGTTTGATGTCAAACATTTTGCGGTTAAGCGTTTCCATTGTTTGAGAACCTCCACAACCGAATGCCATATCTTAAGTATATGACAAGTATTGGCCAAACCTTACAAAACATGAAAACCAGTAGATCTGGTTTTCAATTATCTGAAGAAATGCTTTGAAGACTTGAAATGAATTTTTTTTTGTAAAAATATTCGCGAAAATGAATATATGTTTCATTTGTCTATTCATTCATTTATTCATTCATTCAATTTTAGGAATGAAAGAAATATATTCTTGAAAATTATAAATAATTATTTATTCCATTTCAAACTCAACACTAATAGACATATTTGTTGACTAAATCTAAATTTATCCTTCATTTGAGACTATTTTACAATCGTTTCATACAATTATTGTTAGTTTTTATAATATTCCCGAAAACTATAGATTTCCTGAATGTTTGTGTTATTACTATTTGTTAACTGTTTTTCTAATTTTCATTCATTTCTTATATGTTTACTCATTTCTTAATTATCACTCCTTCCTCTTCAATGAATTACTCAGTTTGTAATATGATTTCATGGGATAGGCATTTTGTACAAGGACATTCCCATTGATTCACTCCCTTTTCAATTAAATAACAAACGGATAAAATATACGAATGCTTTCATTGAATAATAAAGAAGTTTTCAATTTTAATATTTACTTTTAATTAAGAAAAGTATTTATGACATAATTTTTTTTTAAATAACGCAATCATTTGGCACAGAATAATTTGCATTACTCTTGTATTAATTCAATAAATTGTGACTCAATGTCTTTTCCGTGAAATAATTCTTTCCCAACAATTTTATAATTTCTATTGAATTAGATTTGTTTTTAATCAAATAACAGGAAATTTCATCTAATATTATCTAGGTTTCATCTAGTTTTTAAATTAACCCTCACATATATCTATAGTTAAAAGTTGTTATTAATAGTAGTTATTCTATAATTTATAAAAAATCTTTTCGATGCTTTAATTTTTAATTAATTAATGTTTGTTTGCAAACAAAAATTAATTGCAATTAAAGCAATTTTTAACTAACATTTATTTATTTCTAATTAACAAAACCTCAAAACCAGTTATATTCTGACAATTGAGTGAATGCTTAACATTAATTTCCTTCAAACAAATGACCCCTAATTTTGTATTTTTTTACAATAATTTAGTTCTGATAGTATCGCAACAATACTAACATTCAGTTCAAACAAATAGTTTGTTAATGAATGACACAAAGAATGCATAAAAATGAAAAAAGTTAGTTATAGCAATTTAAAATGATCTTGATCATTTTGAACTTTTGTTACTGATAAAGACAATTTTAAAGATAATATTATTTAGGAAAATATTTATATCAAGCTAATTAACATGAACATTTCCTCTATTTATTCCACTAGTCGTTGACATTAAAGTGCCATATGGTCGTTATGGCCTTGCTCAAATTACTTGCCATAACTTGGATCAATTAATTTTTTTGTGTCGATATTCTTCTCAATAAACTCTTCATTAAATGAGTTTCGAAATGAATGAATGAGGCGTTGATTTGATCCCTTAATAATTGATTGGAAGTGTTCTTTCAATTAAACTTTATTTTATCCTTCATTTAATTTTTATTCATTATTCATACGCTTAGAAAATATGTGATTAAAGGCATGACTCATATGTTTACGATTTCTCTATTAATCATAAATTTATGCAAAAAATCATTTCAGGTAAGTCTGAAATTAATGGAAACTACTGTTGATCTTTAACTCAGATATTAAAGTAATTCATTATTTTCACAAAAATTTTTTAATGAAAACCGAAAACTAAAAATAAGTTCATTTTTGTTAAGAATTAATCAATTAATAAATTTTTATACTTTTAGTCGTTTATATTTGACAAGTAAACATTTCTGGTGAATATAATGGAATTTAATAAAAAGAAAACCATGGTTAAATTCTTTATGACAATCTTATTCCAGTATGAAATCAAAAATAACTATGGCCACTATTAAGACTAAAAAACCATGGTCAAAATCTTTAAATTTTTTTATAAAAAGCATTCAAAAAAAGATGTTTTAAACTTTGACATGGTGACATAAAAAATGGTTAATACTAAATAGTAATGTAAAATAAGTTTCAACTAATGAATAATATCATACAAATTCAATGGGGATTTAATAAATAATTGTCTTTACTCATCAAAATTGAACATTAATATTCACCTTGCTAAAGTTTAAAATTTATCTTTCTTTTGAAAGCTTTTTATAAAATCTTTCAAAGATATTGACCATGGCATTTTAGTCTTAAAAGTGGCCATACGCATTTTTTTTGATTTCATATTCGGAATCAGATTGTCATAAAGAACTTAAACATGGTTTTCTTTTTATGAAATTCCATCATTTCATCGGAAATGTTTACTTGTGAGCACAGGTTTGGACTTCTAATACAATTTATTCGTCAAAGTTTGGGAGACATAAAGAGATTTTATTGAATCACTTATAAAAGGGTTATGTTTTGTTTTATTATCATTTTCTTTGAAAATTTCATTCAAAAAATGAAATAATAATTAATTCATGAATTCTTTGTTACCATTATTTCATAGTTTAGAATTGAATTCAAAAATTCTTATTTAGAAAAAGAGCTCTAATAAGAAATGAGAGTATTTTTCAAAATATCTTTTGATGGAAGCATTTGTAATGTTTTAAACATTAAATCTGTTGTTTTCACTGATATATTGGATTTCACTAAAAACCTGATAATTGAGAAGAAGTATAGCTTTGTTTCGAAATCGCATTAAAATGATTCGAGAATTAAATTATATTAATAATAGTTTTTATAAAAATTACTCTTTTATACCACTCTTTTAGTAAATCTTTTTGAAGTTCTCTTCCATAAAATCTTTTATTTAATACATTTTAATTTTAGTGATTACAATCGGTTCTTATTCTATCCTCTTGTCCTAGGTGCTTTTGGATTAAATCTCATGTTTTAAGTGTTTTTCTAATGTCTCTGTAAATTAAAAAGTACCAAGATTCCATTATTTTAAAAACAACGAGAATCTAATGTGGAATTTTCATTAGATTTTTCTATTTTTCAATAAATCTATCAAGGAGAAAATGCAAAAGAAGTTTAAGCCATTTAACAGTTTTTGTGGACAAATATTACGCTTAAGATATGTTCACATTTGATAATATTTGGAAATTTCTATCAATAAATTCAGTCTTTTATTATTTATGGTTTGAAAATTCAATAAATTATAAAATATATGAAAGACTTGTTTTCAAACCGAATACTTGTTTTAGAAAAATAAAACTAAAGGTCTTAAAAGGGTTTCATAGTTTTCGTTGGGTTTTGTGCGAATGTTATCAAAATGATATTAGTTTTAGTCAGTGATGGCCAATACGGGGGAGTACTAAAGTATTAAAATCTTGGTGCAGACACTGCTCAAAATGGTTTTAAAAACTGAAATTTTACGAATATAGTGTTTTTGGGTTTTAAAATATAAAATAACTTTTTTTGAAAACTAAAAATAGTGTTTTTATGCCAAAAAACCTAAAGTTTTGCATTTCTTCGCTATTTTTAAAACTAAAATAATAAAAAGATAGTTTAAAATACTATAAACAAAGAGAATTGTATTTCTAGCAATTTTTAAAACTTTTAAAAAATGCCTATTACCCCCATCCCCAACCGCAACCCCACCACCTCTTGAACTTCACTTTCATTCGAAACCAATGCCTGATTTTAGCCCTAAAAGCAATGAAACGAATTATAACTGAAAATATGGGAATAAAGAAAAGTCTTCTAAAATGTTTTTTCGGCGACTATCGATCCGTCATTATTACCACTAAAGTGTTTCAGTTTGGATACCATTTCTGTGTTCAGACTATTCTAACTCTGTTTTAAACTTTCAGATAATAGACTCAAAAACATCTATAATTGAAAAGACAGTAATTGAAGCGAATTTTGTTGCAATCTTTGCATTTCTTTCAAAAGTTATTCAATTGACTCATTCCTATTAATACTGACTTAGAATTAATAAAAATATTGTAATATATTTCATAATCACAGTATATTTACCATGATAATTCATCAGATTCTTTAAATTATATAAAATTTAATTGTTTTTCTTCTAAAATAAAAATATTAATTAAATAATGAAAGTTAGGAATGAATTTTTATTAACAATTATTAGTAATTTAATTAATTAAAGGAAATTATAGCTTAATTGGATTTCTGGATATATTGTAGTTGTATTTATACAGAAAAAGTTGTATAATTTCACACTTTTGGGTTATGACTTATAAGAACATAAAATTTAAATTTATATGAATTGAAATGAAAACCAAAATGTTTTCTGTTTTAAAACTTTATATTTAAGTCGAAACCGTTTAATACAATTCTTTTAATTTTTTTGCAAAAATTAAATATTGAGTTAAACATTACTTTAATTTCGTTCATTTTTTCGACGATAAACAGAATTTCAGTGAAATTTATATAAAAAATAATGTCTGCAATAAATCTACGAATATATGACTTCAAAAATATTAAATTTTCCCAAATGTTCTCTCATTTCCCAAAATCAACAAAATATTCTGAAAAAGCGATAAAAATAACTCTTTTGAATTGCATGGGTATTACCTTGGTAACTTAGCTCATGATAGTTACTACGATTTAAATTATGAGATGTTTTGGAATCCCAAATACATAGAATCTAATCAATTAAACAATTAATCTGTTTTTCAGCATAACTTTGGTATCTAAAGACTAACAAAACTAACTCACAATTGGGTCATAAATAAAAAGAGCCGAAATTGGCCAAAACTTAATTGATCATGCTAAGTAATTTTACAAAACTTTTCAACAATTGAGACTTTAAACAAAAATATTTTATATAACTCTTAGTTATTGTCATCACTTTTAAAGTTTCCTTTTGTACTGAAAATCACTTCTTTTTAAGCCTTAAATAATTGACGACAAATGGATTTTTGTAGAATTAATACAATCTTTTCATTTATTCGTTATTTCAAATAATTCAAAGCTTTGATTATTTGAAATTAATTCACTTTTAAATATTCAATTCAGCGCTAAAGAAGTTGAGAGAATTTGTAAATTTGCATGTTTATCTCAAACAATTCATCAACTTTTATATAGAATAATAAAAACATTAAAAGAATTATTTGTTCAAACTTTGCCATAAAATATCGGATTTTAGAAGAATTTATCTGAAAGTGTGGGCTAAAGTCTTCCCACAGAACTCAAATCAATGAACTTTTGAATTCTTGACAATAATGTTGAACCACTTTCTCTTCCGAACATTTTTCAATTTTTATGGCTTTTTATGACTTTTTATGGCAAATATATTAACTGAAAACAATTCCTTATTATCTCTTTATATAAATTTCAATAAAAATATTCAATGAATATAATTATAATTAGAGTTTTGAGTGAATTCGATAAACACATTATTATTATTAAAGACAATTCATAGTTGAGAAGTATCTTTTCAAGTTAACCAAACTTACCTTTTATTGAGCTTTAAAATTATCTTTAATTAATGCATTTTCTAATGATAAGACCAGTTATTGTTTTTATCTCTAAAATTATTTGAATTTAATAATGTTTTCCGAAACAAATTTAATGAATTCTTTGATTTAGTTCTTTTGAGATAAATTTCATTTAATTTTTAAATGAATTCAATAAATAATTATTAAAATATTATCAAAATTTGCAGAACTCTTTGCAGACATTTGTGTCCGTCGGGAAAAAATAATACTTTTCATTATTTTGACGAACGTTTTTATTTTAAAAAGGGGTATATTTTTCACTCCTTTTGGTGGACTCAAGTCTATTCTCTAATGCTTTTTATTAAATTGAAAGTTAATAGAGTGTGAAAGTAATGACAATTTTTTTGTATTTACAGACAATGCTTGAAATGGAGCGCTATTTAAAAGATGAGCCGAAGATCCGTCCTTTTGAGCCCTTCACATCTGATCCGTGGGATATGTTTTCTAAGCCTTTAATGAAAGGCAATCAAAGAAATGAAATGATTATCGCAGACATCGAAAGTAAATCAGACACTGAGGATGAAAAGTCTTCGCCTTTAGCTCTGTCCGGAACCGACAGTTGTGGTGAAGACAGAATGAGTGTTTCAGATCTCGATTTAAATGAAAAGAACTCTGACTCTGGATTGAGTTCATCGGGAAGTAGTGTCATATCGTGGGACAGTATGAGTGACGCACAGGCAATAGCGGCCATTGTGTCGACAACAATCAAACAACAGCTTCAATGCCAACAATTAAATAAATCGAATAAAAATAGAATCAAAACCTCTTCTCCGCGAAGAAGTTTAGCGAAGATCTCCGAATCAAAGGCCAATTGTTTGCACACCAGTAGTCATATAAGTCATCGCCCGAACCTCTCAAATCTCTCAAACCATTCAAATCATTCACATTCGGTGCGAAAACATCATAACGAAGACGACGACTCGACCTCTACTCTGACTCCTCCGTCCTCTCCAGAAACCCAATTGAAAGTCAAACTGATTGAGCAGACGGTAGGGGCCCATCAGATCAGTGAAGGGGCAACCGTTCCACTGACTATTGTCACCGCAGAAGCCATACCTTTAGCCGATACTTCATTTATCGGTTCATCTGTCGATCACGTGATCACAATATCCAGTTCGCCAAAGACCGGTATTAGTCCGGGGCCGCCTTCCAATATCTCGCAGTGTAATTCCAGAGCGAGGGGTCGGTTTGAAATCAATCCGGACTCGAAACGTAGAATACATAAGTGTCAGTTCAATGGATGCAAAAAAGTTTACACAAAATCATCTCATTTGAAGGCCCACCAGAGAACGCACACAGGTTTGTATCACTTCAACACTCCATCATTTACTCCGGGCTCTATCTTACTATCAATTTATAATCTATTCATTTATTACATTAATTTGCAAATAAGGGCTGAACTGAACGCATGACTTAATAATAATATAATTTCCTTCTAATTATTATTTTGTTTTTTAATTAATTATTGAAAAAATGTTTTCAAATCATTTTAATTATATTTTATTCGGCGATACATTAGTTCTGAATTAAAATTCATAGTTTTTAATGAATTGTTGCCATTTATAGGTGAGAAGCCATACAAGTGTTCGTGGGAAGGCTGTGAGTGGCGGTTTGCCCGCTCTGATGAACTGACTCGTCATTTCCGAAAACATACGGGAAGTAAACCTTTTAAATGCAGTCATTGTGAGCGCTGTTTCTCCCGTTCCGACCATTTGGCACTTCATATGAAGCGCCACCAGTGATAATGTGATTCAGTGCCAATTCAGACATTGCGGACACAACGGCTTCTGTTTTTAGTTTTTATTTAGTTATTGATCACCACTTCGTTCCAAATGAAACATATGGTGTCGTCACTCGTCTGTCGTCTGTCAACGATATCACAACCGAATCACCGAATAAACTATTTTCGGATAAAAGGATTGCCTCACAAATGGGATGACTCACAAACTAATTATTAATTCAATAATAAGTTATTGAAGGACTCTATTAGTGAAATGAAATGAAGACCTCATTATTCTGTTTATGTTTTAAATTTATAATTAAAAAGAAATGGAATTTCAAAGGAATCCAAACAACAAATTCTTAATAAGCAATGAAAGGATGAATACATGAAATAAATGGATGTTCTGGAGATAAATGGCTTCCCTTTTAGCACTCAATTGTGATTTTTATGTGAATTACAAAAACCAGAAACAGAAGATTAAAACAAAATTTGAGAAAATCTTAAAGAAAGAAAGAAAGAAAGAAAGAAAGAAATGGCATTTTTTACGTTCAAATATTCAATTATCTGATTATTATATGTATTATAAGTTGTGACACAATATTTAAACAAATTGTAAACTATTGAAGATTTAGTCAACTTTTAATATAATCAGTCAAAACTACTTTTCAACACATATTCGGTGAACATTTAATACTGAAATTAAGTTTTTCGGACAAACTTTAGGGGAAAAACGAGACGCCGTTTGCACTGCCCTTCGCTTCATAGAGAATGGCTTTAATTCTCGAATATCTTTGCTTTAAATGTTTTTATCTGAGCTCTAAATCGCGAAATACTTTCCAATTCACATAATTCACACAATTTTCGCATCAAATGATAAAAATGAAAATCAAATACAGTTTCTCTCAATTCAAGGAAAGATTTTAACATATATTTCGAGTGAGGGTTAAATCCCGGCTTCCCTTAACCCATACTAAACAAAACATATAATGCATTTGTGTTTGACCACAAGCATTAACCCCCGGTTTCTGTTAAGAAAATCCTTTGAAATGAGAACCAAAACTGTATTTACAAAATCATATTCAAGTATTTAATAAGTTTTTTGTCTTTTTATTAATAAAAATAGCCTTAAAGACAATTTCTACTCGATTTGTGTTTTATATACCGATTCTTAAGAAGTCTTCATTTCATTGGAAATATAAAAATCTTATTTTTTAAAAATAACTGTTGTTTTCATTTTAAATGTTTTTCTATATTAGATTTTTTTGAATTTTTCTATTCATATGATTTTCTTAAAAATAGTCGAAAACTTTTTAAAAAAATCTTTTATGCATTTATTAGATAAAAATTTTGTAAAATAGACTTACAATAGATATTAGTCTTGAATACTATCTTTGAAAGCAAAGGCCATTAAATGTGCAAAATTTGTAAATAAATTTGAAAAACAAATTAAATTATTATTCGTCTAAAAAATTGATTTAATACTGAATTTATTGGTTTCCCATAAGAAAAGTTGGGACCAATGAATCTAAAAATATATAATTTGTAATTTATAGACAATTTTAACTAAATTTTCAAAAGTGCTCTCAAAGTAGAGTCTAATCTGTAATAATGTTATCGCAAACAAAATCTTTTCTTTTAATATAAATCTTTTTATTTAATATTATTATTGCTTTTAATGTCCTCTTCTTTACATCGAATTCTATTAAATTTTACTTAAAAATATTCTTTTCTAACGATTTATTCAAAGGAATCGGTTTTTAAAAGGAATCAGAATTTAAAGGAAAGTTAAGTCGTGTTATATGGAAATTACTACTAGCTAATAGCTATTATCTTGCTAAACTCAAAAGTTTTCAATCTTTTAAAATAAGCGTAAATTTTCAAAAAATATATTTTACTGAAATGTTATCAAATGTAAGTTATTTAAGTTTTTCCTAAAAATATAAAAAGTTTTTCTATTTATTTCTTGTCTTAAATCAAATTAAATTAAATAAAGTTTTTTTTCATCTCAAAAATCGCTCCTTTTTTTCAAATTCTTAATGTTTTAAAAATTTGATAAAATTATTTATTTAATCGTATTATTAACTTTCGATTTATACCATAATATGTGTAAAGTTTGATCTGACTCTTATAAAAATCAGTGTTAAGAGTCAGCGCACAAATATTTTAGGAATGCCTCAACTGTTTATTCCGTTAAATAAATAATTAAAATGTTTTCGATCATCTCTTATGGTTAGTGTCCACTGAATTAAATCTCACCAAAAGTCTATAAATTCCAATATTTTTGATTTGAGAGAGAAGTGCCTACAAAGTGATGGACTTATACTTAATATAGTGTAGAATCTCTAAAACCTGTGAAAAGTATTGAATGAAATGAGGTGACTAACAAATTGAACTAGTGACTAGTCAAACTTTTAATATTTAAGATAAGGTTTAGGTAACTTCTTTTATAATTATGTTAAAGTAATAACTTATTACTTTATCAAGTGTTGGGTTTAGGTTTTGTCATCCATTTATTAATTTAATCCTAAAATAAAAATTATTTCAAAATCAATGGATGAAAAATGGACTTCAAATAACTTAAGGAATGCATCGATTTGGCAAAAAGACCCTACAATTGGGAAAACTTAACATTATGTTTATGGACAATCACCAGGCCTGTCGAGGTTTACCCAAAATACATTAACCTAGCGCACATAGCCCTAGAGTCCCTTTCTTTCGCAATCCCTGTTATTTGTCTATAAATAAAGTTTATCAAATATAATTTTTTTTTATAAATATGATTTAAATATGAAACATATGTTTAATGTTAAAGATTTTATTTAAAAAAAAGAACTAAAAGTTTTCTTTAAACCATTGATTGACGAATGGATTACATTTGTCTACATTTAAACCAAAACATATTAAACTATTCAATGAAAGAGTTTTGTATGTTTTCCTCAAATGATTCATTCATTGAATAAGTCTTTTAGCATTTTAACCCACAAATGAAAAAAATGATTTTTTAGCCAAACCAAAACCTAGAGTAGATTCCGAAGGTTTCTAAAGGAACTTCAAAGTGGAAACTCAACTCTACTAAGACCGAATTTCCCTTGGCAACCTTAGAATCTAAGGCTTAGGGTCTACGTAAGAACTTGAAAGCCTAAGGAAGTGAATTTCTCACTTTGAACCCCCAAATTGCCCTAGGAGCTTTCAGAGAAGTTTTTCATTTATGGCCCCCAAAATGGGCTAATATTTAATGAGTCTATTTTTATTTGTTTTTATTGTTCATTATTTTTAATACCTATTAGATAGTAGTCTCAAAGGTGCCTTGCTTATTAAACCCCACCCCTGTCTGAGTGCATTGAGCCAACAGCCACTCCTCGCAAAAGTTTTTGGTTCAAACTTTTATTCTTACTTTTGTTAGATTTAAACGTCTCTGAAATTAGATTTTCTTCACATCCCTTACAGTTAAGATTCATATTTTACTCATAAAATTTGATTTTTATATTATTTTTAACTCAAATAAGATTTAATTATTTAAAAATATTACAAACTTTAAATAAACAATTGATTGCAATTAAATAATTGAAAAAAAGTTTAAAATGAAGTCATTTGACATAAATTCTGACAAATTCTCAAAATAATTAAAGTATTAAAATATATTTAGTTTGTGTTTAATAATTAAACTGCTTTTTATCATTTCAGTGATGAGTAAAGAGAGTGGAGTTGACTAAAGGCTGTGTATTAAAGGTATTATAATTTATAATTTCTTGAATATCGCTGGTATTCCAAAAACCCATTTTTGGTCAACAAATAAATGTTTAAAATATGTGTCAAATTTATTAGTTGTTGACGTTTTGTACAGTTTATAGGAAATAGCAAACTTGCCTAGGCCATATTTTAAGGTAATGGTCAAAATTTTTATTTTGCTAAAAATAAATTTTCGAAATGAATTTAAATTTATTACTAAATTTTAATATTAAAAATTTAGAGGAAGTGATGCAAAACATGCGATAAATTATTAAGAGCTCATAATTTTGGTTCCTTTTCAGGCATTTCAGAAGTTCTCGTATTTGGTTTACACCCGAAATAAAAATAAAAGCCATTCATTAAATCCATGTTTTAGGCGACAACTCTTAACTTGAGTTCAATAAAAAAACAGATAAAAAGCATTTGTTTTCCATTCCTTTTATACTTCAAATTGAGATCAAAAGAACAAAAATTTTAGTTATTAAATACGAAACGAATTATTTTCCATAAATTGGATTATATATCATATCGTCATATATTACCAAATAATTGAATATAAGTTTACATATTATTTCAAACTTTAGTATTTTAGTTAACATTTTTTAAATTTCCTGAATATTCGTTTTAAACGAATAGTTTATTTGATTTTTATTACTTTAATAACAATTGTAGGAAATATCACGGCTTCTATTTAATTAAGTGGTTAACTATTAGCTAGCTCATTTTGTGTCCTTTTGTGTCATTTGTTCTTTTTTTAAGTTTTTCAATTATTTAATTGAATTAAAATTGTTGTCAAACGAATAGTTTTTTGAAAATATTGAAAAGTTGTAACCCATTCGATGGCAATCATTTGAAAAAGAGATCAAAAGAAAATCTTTCGACTGTCTTCGGATGTGCTCCCAATGACTTATAGAAAATATTTAGATTTTAAGTTAAATGCAATTTATTTACATTAATTATGAATATTTTTAATATAATTAACAAATAATTTAAGAAAAAAAATTAATTTAATTTAACACTATTTCTAAACAAGAAATGAATGCAAAGATTGTCTGTAAAAATGACAATAAAATAGATTTAAAATTTAATAATTAAATAAATAAATGGCGAACTCTATAATTGATTTTGAATCATAACTCAGGGCATAAGTAGACCTTTAATGAAAGCCCAGAAGTGGGAGAGAGCCTGTTGTTGGACCTGTGCCTGAGAAGTTGACTGTCCCTCCACTTCCAATAGATCTCGAGGTAGTTTTGATTTCAATGAAATTTGAAGTTTTTGCCAAAACGTCTCTTTATTTTTAAAAAATTTATTGAATTGAATGAAATGAATGGAAGCGGAATAAAAGTGCGCCAAAAGTCGCTATTATTTGAAAATTCAATTAATACTCAAAAGGGGAGACTTTAATGAAATACCATTTCTAAGAGTAAGTCCTGCGTCAGAAATGAATCCCTGGAAACGGTATATTCCATTAGCATTGGTTTTCCGTATTCAGTGGGTTTAAACTCTGGGGGCGGCATAACCCAATACACCTGAAATGTGGACGAAAGCCCATCATTGAACTCATAGAATGGCGAACATATGAGTCCAACGCACGGCGTATACGAGGAATCGCTCTCTCCTTTCATTGCAATTTGATATTCCATTTGACTGTCGATGTCTTTTATGGTCGGCTGCGGAACAGCTTTCGGATGACTGTCAAGTGTTCAATATATGATCAAACATTTGGTCAATAAAATGAGGTATACCTGTGATACCATCCAATTAGACTTAAATGTCTTCTCTCGAGCGCTTGTTTGATCTCTTCTTCGACGAGAGCGGCGTTATCTCTATCAGTGAGTTTACTTCTGCAGGGGAATGCCTGTAATATCGCCAAATTATGAGTTTGGACGTCCCAACTTCCGGCCAAATAGCCGACCACTTCATTGTGAGTCAAATGGCAGTGAAAATCAATCAAAAGTAAAGCGTTTGTCGAAATGGTTATTGTGAAGGGTTGGATCCGATCAACAGCACTGAATGGCGTACACTTCACCATCACTTTTAGTGGTCTGTCCTGAGACCGATTCCCTAACAGTTTGTGTTCGACGACATTAACGTCTCTTAAAGTCTTATTTCCATATTTTTCGGAATCAATGGATTCATTTCCCAATTTTGTAATAATTGCAGTCTTCGGATCAAATGAAAGCGAAGACAAGTCGTCCCGATTTATAGACATTTTCTTTTGTTTTCGATACCACCGAAGTTTATATGAGTCGAGTCTTTTTCCGCAGTACCTGATTGTAGACCAGGCACTTCCCAACTTGGAATCCGCCACAAGTTTACGACAGTGTGTGACCCACGACGAGGGACTCAAAAATATTTGCTTCGTTTCAGACAATCTAATGGTTCCGTTTGGCAACAGATCTGCCATAAACTTCGCGCCCTTAAAATCAAATGTTTGGATCAATTGATTCAATTTCTTAAGTCTTACCATATATTCAATTGAAAGACAATTGTCTTTAGGTTCCAGTATTTTATCAGTGATTAAAGTCTTGAGACTACAGGGCATACCATTCAAAGGCTTACGTCCGACGTGTGCCGCAGAAGAGCACTGATTGTCGTCACTAACCATTTGATTGTCACCGTTTGACATCTCTTCCTCGTCTTCCTCTCCATTCGTATCATTTTCTTCATTTTCAGACTTTTGTTCTGAAATATTAATTTTTAGATTAATTTTAATGAAAAAAACCAAAACTATTTTTTACCCATAATTTGATAAAAGTTTGTATTAAATAAAAGATGAGTTCAAATGAAAGTCAGAAATGAATTCTTTGTTTGTAATCCCTTTTTGTCTAAACTTTTGGTTTCAATCCTTTTGTTTATTTCAAAACGAAATGATATTCAAATCAATTATGTTTTCCAATAAAAATCAAACTTTTATTATATAATCAGAAATAACGTCAGAAGTGATGTCACCAATTGGTGGCCAATCTTTAGATCAAATCAATATTTATTGAACCGAATTATTAAATAAATTTATTTTTTGATAATTCGTTTAAAAATGGATTAAATTATAATTAATATGAAAATTAAATAAATGTTTATATTTGTCGTAATTGATGTTAAAAACCGGTCAAACGTTTTGAATTTTGATTGAATTGTTTTCAAATTAGATTTAATTAATTTGGATATAAAATGGATTTAACCCCCGATTATTCGAATCTTGTATCAGATCTGGAGCGCCAGGAATTACAATCAATGGGAGGAATGGCTTCACCACAAATATATGGACAGCTTTTGGCCATTTATTTGTTATGCAATGATTTGTAAATAAATAAATCTATTATTTGACACAAATTTTAATGTTTTGTATTATTAGACCCAACGCTAAACTCTTGTGGAAACGGATCCCGAATAACATTAAAAGTGAAAATCAAGAGTTGACTCATATCTGGGAAATTGGAGTTAAGTTATGGAATCGGGATTTGCCGGCCATCTATCCATTGGTGGCCAGTCATGAGTGGCCAAATCATCTCAAGAATATCATCAAATGTATTGGAGGTCTGACTCTTTGTCACTCTTTTCCTTTAATTAATTGTAATTTGTTTTCAGACACAACACGAAAACGAGCGCTGAATCTGATTTCAAAAGGCTTTACATCTATTAGTTTGGATGAAGTGATTCATTACATCGGTTTAGACGAACAGCAGTCCATTCAAACCATTGTTTCTCTCGGATGGACTCTTGACACCGAAAGTCGTTTTGTTACCCCTTTGAAGGTTAGTACTAATGTCGAAGAACTTTCTTCAAGTGAAGAACAATTGGGAAAATTAACAGAATATGTGGCGTTTCTCGAAAACTGATATCAATTCATAACTTTTTTATTACATTTGACTTAAATTATAATAAAATAAGAAATTAATTATAAATTCATATAAAAGTTTAGAAATCCATTGAATTTTATTAAAGAGATTTAATTGAATGAATACACTCTCCCAGAGTAAGATTTATTGCTGTTTTAGTCAAAACTTCAACCGTTTGTTTCAAAAATCTAATATTTTTATCGTTTAAATGTGTTGAGTCGTCACAATAGATATGATAACATTCTCTCATATATCCTCTGAACGGACCTAAACATCAAACATATAATTCAATTAAAATTAGAGATTTATTCACCAAATTTTGGGTAATCGAGTCATTATTTCAAGTTTTAAATGACAATAAAATACACTTCCATTGAATCGATTGAAGGAATTGTTTTCAATAGATTTCAATTATAAGTCCATTTTATTATTACTATAAATACAGACTGTTATCGACCCCCAAAGCGGTCAAATCACGGATGAGGTCAACCAAATTTCAAAACCAAATCCGGTGTAAAATAAAATAAAAAGTGTTTAATGATATCAATGAACCGATTTTTGTGAAACCAAATGGGTTTAACTCATCGACAACAGTCTGTAATAAGAATTTATGGATATTTTTGCTAATTGTTTGTCTATTTAAGTCGGGGTTGTTTTTTATCAAATGATTCCTCACATACTCTTCTGATATAATTATTTTCTCTGCATACAGTGGAATCTCCCAGCTCCTTGGTGTGTATACTTAAAGATAGTTTGACGGACCCTCTATACCTCTAAATGTTAGGGGGGTTAATTTGCCTGTTGTGTATGCTCTGAGGTGTGTACAGATTTCATGTGCATTTGCCCCCTACACAACTGGGAGATTCTACTGTATATATAGAATCTATACTAAAAAGTCAAATAAAAGTAAAATCTTTACTATTAGTGATCAGAAAAATAGTTAAATATTGAAATTGAATGAAGGGTTGGGTATAAGAGAAAAATAAAGAATAAATGGATTTAATGACTCTTTTGGATAATTATTGAGTTATTGAGTGTCAGACCGGTGTCTGTAATGAGAACAGCTTTAAGTGTATGATTGTAGCGATGATTGTTGTGATACCAAAACATGATGTGATCGCTTCGCAATAGATTCGAGTGATTTGAAAGAGTACTCAAACTGGGAGTCTCCGAATCCAATGAACTGACAGTCATTTGACTTAATTTAAAAGGCATTCCTTCAGATATTGAATTCCAAGAATCTCTTATATTATTTCTAAGTTTGTCGTCAATATTTTTTCGCGAAATTATTGCTAAGAAGTCACCAACGAATCCATTTTCTCTGATTTGTTGACTCCATTGCGGAAGTGCCTAACATTTATAGTAAGTAAATGTTTGCCACAAAAATAATGAATACTTACTTTAAGGACATCATAAGGAATATCCTGAGAACCGAGTGTTTGATTAAAATTGAGAATTGTATCCAAAATGATAGCGCCCTCGAAATGGCATTTCTTATCAATTAATTGTTTCGGTATTAAGTAGTCGTTCACAAAATATTTACTTCCGAGCGCTCCCTTTGTGTCACAATTATTGACAATTAAGTCAATTTTAATTTAAAATAAAATATTTTCAAATTAAATACAATTTAAAAATGAAATTTATATTAAATTAATGGCAATTAATTAGTATATAAACCTTCAAATATTTTCAAATTCTTAATAATTGAAAATTTTCATAAGAAATAACTTTTTTGTCCGAATCTTTAGATAGGATTTAATTTAAGTAAAATTTAATCATTTGAAGAGTTCTCCTTTTTTTTTATATTAAAATGACCTATTCTTCTAAAATGAAAAGTTATCAAAGGCTTATCATTTGCTCCTAATTTGACTTTAATTTAGAAATATTTCAAATTAAGAATTCTTGTAATTTCTGTAAATATCTTATGGTTTGGGATTATTTTGAGTAATTCTTGATTGGGTTATTCTCACCATTTCTTCCAAATCTAAGGCCACGAAAATTAATGAGTAAATGAGTCGACACTTGTGTTCATTTATGAGTCGTACGATTTCGATGAGAGCAGTCATTCCGGATCCGTTATCATTGACTCCATGAGTTTGGTTGACAGTATCGTAATGCGCGCCAATCACTAAAAGCCTGTCTTCAGAACTGTTCTGATCCCAGTAAATACCCGGATAAATTCCAATGATATTAATGCCTTCATACAATTTCTGAAATAATTTAAGCCTTAATTTAATTTAAAAAATTGTTGATATCATTGAAAACTGACGTTTGAATCGGGAAAAGGCGTAACAAATAATTGTTTTTCAACGATCAGATTATTTCTTTGGAATTCATCTAAAATTTTTTGCTGAACTAAAACTTTGTCTGAAATGGTGTCACCGTTTCGAGTAGTGGTAAACAAATTCTCTGCAGTTATCTTAAGTCTATGAGCGGTGGCTTCAGTTGTGAAGAGATGATCGCCAGTCATCCAAAGTTTTGAAGTCTCATCACTTATACCACTTAAAAATGATGTCTTATTTTCAGTTCTATTCAGTGGTATTTCAGTAAAAATGTGTTTAACGTCAAACTCTTTCCACTTAGAATTTGAACGAATTTTTCTCGAATTTATTTTAGCAGAACTTTTAAGAAACAAATTATTCAAATGAAGTGAAAAATTATTCACAAATAAGTTGTTTGTATCCAATGTTTTACTTAAAACCAATGAATCAAAAGATAACAAATTTAGTGCAGAAACGATGAAAACGAAGTTTTCCATCACTTTATGTTCGAAAGTATTGGAAAGGTTTCAATAAAAGTCTTTTTTATCGAATACTGTCCTAAAAAAGTGTCCGAATTTCAACTTTGTATTTATGGCCTCAAAATTCTAAACTCGTTATAAAATAACTGGAATTTTATTTCTTTATTTAATTAACAATTTATTGCATTTCGTCGAAACAATTTTGATTTACTTTGTATTCAAAATCGGGTCAAAAAAATTTCTAAAGAATTGAATTCAAATGAATTTTTTCGACAATAATTGAAGACTTTATTTGGCGTTCCTTTCAATTGGGGTTTAAAGATGTTTGGCATAAGATTTTAGAAATACATTCACAACACGTTTTGGTCAACTGATTGCCATTAAAAAGCATTGACTAAAATCGAGTTTCACTTAAATCGAGTCAAAAATATTAAAATAAAAATATCAAAAATACAGTAATTTTAAAGTTATTGGCGTTAAAAGTAATTAATTGAGTCATTTGTCAAAAAGAAAACAATTGTTTAAAATAAGAGTAAATATTTAATATTATAAATATGATTTCTTTAAATTCACTTACACTGCATTATTTGAGATATTTTAATGATACTTGGTATTTTACAAATTGTTAATCCGCTTTGGAATACCACGTCTCATCAAAATATTATTACTCCTTTGGTGACAAATGCCTGGAGTAGAGCCCAAATCTGTTAATTCTTTGAAATAAAAGACTTTTCTACGACTACTTCTTGTTATTATAAAAATTTTTATCAGAAGTGCTTTAATTGCATTCTATTTGACGACAATTAAAGGGAATTAAAAAAAATATCGGTTTAGAAAAGAGAGAAATAAAGAACTTTTTCTTTATTATCAAATAATATAAAAATCGATGAAAACTTTAGTTCAGTATTTTGTGAACTAAAAATAGTATTAAAATTAAATTTAATACTTTCTTAAGAAATAGGACTATCTTTTTGTCACAAACATTAATTTTTTTATGGGATTTTAGTGTTTTTGTAGGCACTAATCGTATTACCTAGCTAAATTTAATAATTTGATTATTTTCTCATTTTAAATGAATAAAACTATTATTTTGGTCGAAAAGAATTTAATTAAAATAATTAATTTTACATTTATTTTGAATTAAAATATGATTGCCTACAATCGACGTATGAATGTTAACGACAATCACTGGTAGTCTAACGACGTCCACAATTTTAGTGTTTCCCCATAAGAAAAATGACACTAAATTTGTGTCTCAAAACACTAATCGTTTTACCTAGTTAAATTTAATAATTTCGACTAAATTTAATTAGAATTTAATTAGTTTTACTCATTTAAAATGAAAAAATAATGAATTTATTAAATTTAACTAGGTAAAACGATTAGTGCATGCAAAAACACTAAAACCCCATATAAAAATTAGTGGTGGGTCTCGAGGCTAAAATCAGTTCCCGGGACTCGAAAAGTAATTCCCGGTGGAGATCGAGAGTAGACTCGAGTCTCGAACGAGACTCGAAATTATTGATTTAAATAAATAAATAATTTTTTATATAAAAGTTATTCGAATTCATTTAAATCTAATAAAGAACAGAAAATTCATTCATATTTTGTAAGAATTTAAAAGCAAAGTTACAATATTTATTGAATTCAGCTTGCTTGAAATATTTTTAAAATATATCTTAAAATAATTGGTTTAATAGTGTTTTTAAATACACTTAAAATTATTTTGAATCATTCGAGACTCGTTCGAGAATCTCGACTGTACCCGATCGAGATCGAGAAAACCAATTCCCGGTCGAGACCCGGGAATTCGAGAGACGAGACCCACCTCTAATAAATTAGTGTTTGTGACAAAAAGATAGTCCTTTAAGAAACTTTTAAATTAATATTTAAGACAATAGTTTTGATCTTAAAATTTACTTCTTATAGAATCCATAAAATAAGAGTTATTCTTTGGTTAATATAAAAAATTGAATAATAAGTAAAAGATATCTATAAATAAATGATTTTATTCGAAAACGCGATAAAAAAGCAATAAAACCAATATTTTTATTTTAATCATTTTATTTATTTTTTCGTCGATTAAAGACATTTCTGTTCTTAGTTTTTGATAAAATTGTAGAATTGGAGGACATTTACAGTAATCAGTAGAGATTAGAATTATCGGGAATTCCCGATCTTTAAATAATTATTTACTGGTAGGGAATTAATTAATTCAAATAAAATTTCTTTTATTTTCCCGATATTCCCGATGTAGATACACTCAACTGCCATTTTATGAACTCTAGACCCTCTAGTTCATAAAAATGGTCAAGTTCATATAAACAGAAGTTCATATAAACATTATGTAAGTGGTTATGAAATTGTGAAACTTTAACCTAAGTTCATAAAAATAGCAGTTGAGCGTATGAAATATTGATAATTCCCAATATAGTAGTATTTCTTCCGATTTTAGGGATTATTTTTATATAAATTATGAAATTTGGATATAATTTAGAGGCCCAAATCGGACCAAAAAGTTTGGTCCGGTCCGGTCCGAAAATTGTATTAGCAACTTTAAAATAATTTTTATTTTTAAGTTAATTATCAAATTTTATGATTTTTCTCACTAAATCGGCCTAATATATGAAAAAGAACAAGATAGAAAGAAAAAATTTGATATTTATTTGTGAAATTGATATTTTTTTAA
>JAQIXI010000324.1:0-26435 GCA_034700165.1 Galumnidae sp. Gr-Ori-00277
TTGCATAACAATAATTATTCTTTCTAAATTGAGCATATGTTAAGAGCAAAAAAAGAAGTGATCTAGATTATCAACATATTTTCAGATTATTTGATCTTGTAATTATCTTTTTAACAAAATTGGTTTTTTAAAATTATCTAGCTATTCTAATATATAGGTAGTCTCTCTGTAATAAATACTTAATTAATTAATTAATTTTTTTTTTACTTAATTAATTTTTAGTTCTGATAACATTTTATAAATTAAAGGAATTTTTAGTAAAATTTAAAAAAAATTTAGTTTAGATTTTTAGTTAAATATTTAACATATTTTTAGTTAATAAAAACTTATGATTTAGTTTTAATCTTATTTTTTATTGGAATAATTTTCAGAAGCGATGACCATTTTTTTGACTATTTTTCCTTGTTCATCTTAAGAATATGGAAAGTTAAATAAATTATTCTGAAGAAAATTTATCTGTTTATTAAAATAACTATTAAAACAATTTTATATTAGAAATAACTTTGGTATTTTATTGGTTTATATCAAGGAAAAATATAAATATTCAGATATTAATGTTTTCATTAATGTTTGGTCTACTTTTGACATAAAATTTTGTTTGTTTTGCTTTTATTCATTTTTTCATTAAAATTTTATTCAAATATATATTTAAATTACTTTTTTATATATTTGATGAGAATTTATTATTTTTATTGAGTTTTCAATTTGAAAACTCAATAAAGTATTGCTTTTTTAAAGAAATAATTTTAATAATTAAAATTAATTTTGTTCTAGTCCATTTTTTAAATAATACAGTATTATATTTACATTTCTGGCAATCATTGTTTCTTAAATGAAATGAAGAGAACTTAAACTATCGCTGAAATAACTTTTATTTCACTTCAAAATTTTTTTTGCATTTTTAGTCTTCGGATAGTTTTACAAATCTATTGTTAAAGTAATAAACGGTTTTATTTCCAGACATTTGATCGTTTGATTGACAAGTTTTGAAAAATTATCGAAAGTATAAAAGGGAAGTTCACTTATTTTTATGCCGACCTATGCCTTATTAGTGACCTATATCTTATTCTTATGGTCCATAAGTTGTGGTCTATAGACTGTATTTTTCAGTTGTAAATGACTTAAATGTGTTTTAGACTATTATTTCATTTTTGATAATCAAAATTTATCCGTAAGATTGACATCGATTTAATCTTTTTATTTTTAACCAAAATTTTTTCATAAAATTTGTTCAAATATTTATTCGATTTGAAAAGTACTTCCCTTTCAATATCTTTTATATTTAAAGGCTTTTTATACAAAATATAAACAAAAATATGAATTAAAACCGAATTTTTATTTATTAATAAATTGTATTTAAAAAAACTAAAACCACTGAAGGCTTTAATTCAAAGAAATAGAATTTTATAATAATAATCACATCATATAATCATGAAATCATGTAATCTCTCTATAAAAGCAATGGAATAGTTTTGCCCACAAAAAAACTATATAATCCTGTCTTTCTTATGACTGCTAACAAATAAATAAAACAAAAACCTATTTTATAAAATTGATATAAAAAATTCAAAATTAACTTAAATAAAGCAAATGATCAGTAAATACAACGAATGCTAATTAGAAATAGTTTTCGAGTAAAATCAACTCTAAAAATTGACTGAAGATTATACAAGATTACATATGTTAAACATTGAAATCAATGCAATTTAATTTAATTGAATTAGTTTTGACAACATTCCAATACTTTCTCCTAATTGAACGTCAATTCAAATGAAATATAAAACCCAAAAAACGATTGAAATAATTTGATTGGAATTTTGTCGACGAATTCATTTATTTGAGTTAATATCGAAAATATTTCATTAAAGCGATATCTGAAGTATTTCTACAAATAAATAATTTTAATATTTAATAATATTTGGTGTGAATAAACTTAAATGATTTTGAGATAAAAGGAAATAAACTTTTGATCGTTTTCTCTAAAAACATATTCAATGCAAATGACGACAATTAATAATTTAAATGTAAAGCAGTCGACAATTGTTTGATAATTGGACTCATTTTCTTCATATAATTTACTTTTTGTTGAACTAAAGCCTCAGATAATAATTGTTTCTCGAATTGTAATACGATTTGAAGGCAATTAAAAGTCAATCAGGCAAGGAATGTGCTTGCTATTATTGCTATTATTGCTAATATAACCAGTTGTGTGCAAACACTACCACTGCATTCATAATAAAATGAGTAATAAAATACTGAGAATTCTGATCGATTGCCAGTGAAAAGGGATTCGAACCAAAATAATGAAGAAATAGTTTTGTTTTTCATCACAAATTCAAAGATAAGGAGAAAATTGTGAAAAATATCGAATCGATTGAATTTCCGTAAAGTATAGCCTCAATGCATGTGTAGAAGTAGTTTAGAGGAGAAAAAATAAAACCTCGAAAATTGTTTGAAATTTTCTCCGTTTATTTATTTTTATTTTTTCGCGTATTTTTTTCACTCATTCCAAAGCAATAAATAAAGTATTTATTAGTAATTCAATGGAAGCACTGGTGTTGGATAGGAGTACACCTGCTTTTATGCCTCTCTATTTGATCTGAAATTCAGTGTATGTTTGGCACAGCGTTTAGTCTGACTTCAAAGTGAGTTTCAAATTCTGTTGCATTCCTTCGTGACGTCAATGAATTTTTGTTGAGTTGACGGACAGCCAATTGAGGTATTGGAGCCGAGATAGTGAACAGCCCTCGAAAGCTTTGGTCAAACCTGATGTGCACTTACTATAAGCTCAAGAGCTCACAACACTTGTAAACAGCGCTCGAAACTGATTTCTCGTACGACGAGTTGTATAAGTTTTATAAAAGTTTTATTACTTCTGTTCAAAATCTTTGCAAAACTTGTTTATCAAAGTATTTGAACTATGAATGCGACCACTTCTCTGACAACTTGGATATATCGTTGTCGTCACTAAAACAACTAAAAATATTCAACAATTTTCATAGCAATTGACCAAACATTTGAACATAAGTTGAAATACATTTTTGTTTTCTCTCAACATTTGGATTAAATTCATATCTAAACTCATATTAAACTAAAGTTTTGTTCGACTTTTTGTTGATTTTGTTGACTATCGGCTAAATTTCAGACAACTTTTCATAATTTGATTTACAACAGAAAAGGTACGGACTTTTCATTATTTATTATATATTTTGCCTGAAATGCAAATATGTTTTTATGTCCGAATCAATGCATATATGCATTGACTGAAAGCGTAAATATTTGTTCAAATTAGGGATTAGTTTGTATTGAAATGTGACTGAGTTTTGCAAATCCATTGCATCTATGAGTGAGCCATAGAGTGAGTGGCTGTAAGCAAATTGGCTCTGAGTAAAATAGTTCAAATACCTTTGCGAGCACTAAATTTGTGCCACATTCTGGTGCACTTGTGATAAACGTGGAACTTATGCCCTGAGCCAAACACTACCACTAATGCAGAGCTGTTTTATTTCAATCAAAACTATTTGGTTCAAAATATTAATTCAAAACTAATACTCCTGTTATTAGTGAATGACTGCTCTGACATTCGACTTTTCCTGACACCAGAATTGTGCCGATCGGCGATCACTGCTCAACATTGCAGTCAATTATTTAATGCATTACTTCATTAGATATTTAAAGCACTCTATAATTATTTGTTTTTTATTTGTTAAACAAAACGGAATTTCTTCACAAACACTCATTTCAATCATTATTTTCTTATTTTTTACTTATTTTAAAAACTCAGTTCTCTGTTATGCAAACCTTATCACAAGAAGTAATCAGTTTTATGTCGTATTGATTATACTATTTTTTGGGAGGAGTTTTGAATTCTTCAGAGAGAGAGAGAGAGAGAGAGAGAGAGAGAGAGGAGAGAGAGAGAGAGAGAGAGAGAGAGAGAGAGAGAGAGAGAGAGAGAGAGAGGCATTGATTACGATTTTGGCGAAATTTGTTGGAAATAGCCGTTGGCATATCATTAAGTGTTATCGTCCGAATAGGTATGCTATGCCATAACCATGAGATGGTACATATTAATGCCAATCCGTGATATATTAATATATGAGTTAAATAGTGAAACAAAAAAAACATAAGACGTGATCTGATCGCACCTCTGCTTATATCCAAAGCTAACAATAATTTTTGTTGTTGTTATACGAGTGGTGTAATGGCATCGAATGCATTCCAATGCAAATGTTTTACTATTTTTCTTCTGTGTTTTGTTGAGTACAAACCCATTCCATTAGTGAAGAAGAGTCGGGCACAGGTCTAGCAATGAAATGGCGCCAAATTCCATAATATTTACATCAATAATAGAATACAAGCATTTAGTTTATTACATAAAAATGGGAGTAAACCTCTATTAGGAAATCATGAGCTCTGCCTAAAAGTATATTCTTTGGAATTGAGCCAAACTCTCCTCAAAAGCATTCCTTTGTAATGTTAGTGGCCTAAGGCAAGGACGACCATATCCACCAATTCTAGACTATTGTCGACTCCTCTTCTTTGCGCTCAGATTCCAAAAGAAATTTTGAAAATGAGTTGACTTTAGTTAAGTCGTATAGAAATAGAGCTCACAATTACTCAACAAAAACTTCAATTTATTCCAACACTTATTTCATTAAGAGTTCATAGAATTGCTTCTTCTGTCTGAGAAGCCATTGAACGCCCCTCAGGTCTTCCCATATGACCACTTGTTTCCTAAATTCTTAAATTAATTGTAGTTTCAGTAATAAATCAATTCATTTCTGTTTTTTCGTACAAATCTTTTACAAAAAGAAAAACATTTATTATAAGAAAATATTGACTGAAATACTGATTAGAAAACAAATGAATAACTTTTCAAAGGAATTCTTAATAATAAACGACTCGAAAATCGAAAATAAAGTCTGAATTTCTGACACAAAAATAACTTTAAGACAAAATAATAATTCATTTAATCGAAAGGTTGTAATTAAAATTTATTGCCACTTGCAATCTTTAGTTAGAATGATAAAATGACCTGTCATTATACCTGTCAAATCCAATCAATTTTTAGTTCAGATGACGTAATTTTAAGTCTTTTTATTTTTCATAAGTAATGAAATCATAGAATTCGCGCAAATATTTTATTGAGAAAAGTCTGGTCGTAGTTAAGATCATTTGTGTCAAATGTCTCACCGGTAGAGCTCATACACCCTTTAAGTTAAGACAAAATTCCTTTTTGGGCCCACAATTAATGGTGGAATCGAGGCGTAACTGATAGCACAGGAATTCTATCCTACGCTTTCTTCGATTTATAAACTTTAAGTTAAGGCCTGACTTTAAACTGACTTCAATTGGATTTCATAAAGAAATCAAATATACTTTTATGTGAAGTCTTCACAAAATAGTAAAACAATTTAAAAATGATTTTATTTCAAATTTTTATGATTTTCTTCTTTTTCATTACAAATGAATAATTTTTTAATGAAAAATCTTTTGACTACAACTTAAGTGACAACATTTCAGGAAAAACTCTTTATTTTGAAGTCAATTCGTTAGTCTTTTTGTGGGACAGAATTCCAATACATAAGTGAATCCTCGACCCATGAATATAATAAGTGGACGAAACAAACAAAAAAATAGAAAGAAAAAAATTAAAACCGATGTCGTTATTCTCAGAATTAGGGTCAGTGTCGTCTCACTTTCCTCTTGACTGGGATTAAACGATGGCGTGATTTATACACTCGAATAATAATTTGCTTAATTTCTGCAAATCGGTGTTTTGTGTTTGTGTGTTGTGGCATGTTCATTTTCACTTTACCAATGACAATCATTTTATTGTTTTTAATAATTATATTAATTGATTTTGAACACCCCCTTGCACAACTTGCACAAGTGTTAAGCACACATTTTGATAGACTCTTTGACTTAAAATTATTTTTCTCATTTGTTTTATGAATTTCTCACAGTTTTTATAAAAACTTTATTTTGTTTATTGAAGTCTTTCTTCATTTTGTACTCAATTTTCGAAAATAAAATTAAAAAATAGTTAAATATGTTATACGAAAGAATGTTTTAATTAATTTTGCCGTCAATTAAAGGACTTCACTTTAATTAAGATCACGAAAAGTGAAATCATTTTAATTACTTTCTTTTCTAAAGTCAGACGAAAATAAAAGTGCTTTTGTTTTGACTAATTGTTAAATACATTAATATATAATACTTTTTTTTTGAAAATTAAAATTTTTAACAATTAAATCATTGCAGAGAGTGAGAGTGAGTGAGTGAGTGAGTGAGTGAGTGAGTGAGTGAGTGAGTGAGTGAGAGAGAGAGAGAGAGAGAGAGAGAGAGAGAGAGAGAGAGAGAGAATAATGGATATCAGTTTCTCAAAGCCATCCTTTAAATGGTTAAATAAGTGGATGAATGCAATGTTGGAAATGTCTTTGAGATAAGTTGTGTTAAGACGAGAGAACAGTTTAAAGATGTTCTGCTATTAAATATTATTAGCATAAGAAAAGAGGACTTTTCACACAATCAATTGTCACTCTTATTGTAATTTATAAAAGATATGAACCATAAGTCAAAGAGAATTTATGAATCACAAGAGAATCACATTTTTGGTGGTTATTCAAGCGTTGAAACCCCTGCAGTCCGAGCGCTGAACATCTCTTCTATAGTTTATTCATTTAATGCTTTATTCGAAAAATGAGACAAAATCTAGTTTTTGATAAAAACTAGTTTAGAAAAACGCCATTCAATTATAAAGTCTAACGATATGCCATTATTACCAAATAGTCATACCATTGAAAGAGCGGCCAATTTTTAGGACTATCTCTGCATATATTTGGAAAGACGTGAAAACATTTTTCAAAGAATACATTAGTTGTTATCAAAGTCATGAAGAGTCCATTCAGTTCTAAATATATTAAATATAACTTAAATAGAACTTTTAAATTATAAATTCCAAGATCCTTATCAAATGAATTTTGCTTATCGTTGAAATAATCGGGTGAATAGTAAGCGACAAATGTTTTCGTCTGAATTTAATATATTTTATACTAAAAAACTTAAGTTCTTATTATTCTCTGGATTTGGATTTTATTCATTCATTCATTCATTCAATAAATTCTCGTTTTATAATATACTTAAAGCGAAAACTTGTTATACAAATATTAAATTTTCAGAAATTATTTTCTCAAAATTAATAAAAATTAAGTATTAATGCATTAATGGATGAATTGGACACTAAATTACGCGATATTTTGTTGAACTGACGATCAGTTTTAGAAAAAAGTTGTTTTATTAGTCAGTCTTTAAAATATGTAATTCTAACTCATATTCGACAACAAAATAAAGGGTTTGTCGGCTCTGACATTGAGAAGTGTGCGGTCATAAATGCTTATCCTAAATGAATAGTGGATTCACTTCAGAATCTTTAGTGGTAGGAATGCCAGAGTGGCGTCGATGGAATGTTAGGCGCCACCCAAATAAGTCAGAGCACAGAGTATGCATACACTATACAAGAAACACATCCACAAAACTATTCCCCACTCATGTCATGCATTAAAAGTGGCGCATATTTTATATTAGTTCGGATGCTTTTCATGGGAACTATTGATCGGGTGATTAGGTTTTTGCAACAAATCCTTACATTTTTGTGTCCAACAGAGAACTCACAATTAAATAAGTTTTAAGTGTATTCGAGTCATTCCAATAAGTGTTTACTTTACGAAACAACTCTTCGATGTGTTTAAGAATTTTTTTTTCATAACTTTTGAATATTTGTGTTGTGTTTGAACTAAACCCAGTCTTAAGGCATAAATTCTTTTAAATTAATGAAAAGAGAGAAGAAATTGAAGAAATCGCGTGTTTTTCACCGAAAAGATGTCTTTGAATATCATTTAAAAATTTCTTTTTTACGTAAATTTTTTTAAATATTTGATAAATTGAATCATCGAATTGACTGGAATTTAGACTCAATACTTGCCGTAAGTGAAATTTAAATAACATTTGATGATTACATCTTTAGGTATAAATTGTTTGAGTCTAACCCTGGAAAGTGAGAAAACTTATGAATGACAAAAGGATTTAGTTATTATTAAAATGGTTTGAATGGCAATTGTGTGGCAAAAAACTAAATTAATGTACTCTTTATGTGCCTAATATCTAACGAAGGGCTCAATTAAGGGTTTTCGTGACAGTAAAACATTTATACTTTTCAAGTGAATCACAAGAGTTGTTCACATTTAGCAAATCGGTAGCAATTTTTACTGACTTTTTTCTTTCTCATGTGTGGGAAAAAACTTTTTTCTCTAAAATAAAATTAAATCAATCGACTCGTGAACACTGCCTCGAGTATGAGCACAGAATTTCTGCACAGATCCAGAGAATTCATTACAAAATGCGATCAAATAATTTTATCGTTTGTTCAGACTTTAAAATGTCCTCAAAGAAAAAATTCCACTAAATGTGAGAAAAAGTCATTTTCTCTCCATTTAAGCGACACTTTTTTTTAACTAAATTTTTATCGAAAATATTTTTTGATTCAATATTTCGTGAATTCAATAATTATGAAAACAACTCTCCATTTATTTTCTAAAATCATTTCGAAATAGAGATCGAAAATATTTTACATAAATATTTTAATTGGTAAGAAGAGGCCCATTGCCAAAGCCATAGCTCACTGCTCTGTTCCGTGACTCTAATCTGTGTTGACCTCATGGGTTCCGGGGTCAGAACCGGCATTACAACTAAACATAGCTCACACCACAAGACTCACTTCACAAATGTTGTGATCAACTGAACTAATAGAGAGAATACTTTTGATTTTCTCTATTATTTCGTTGGTATACTATCCCACGACCAGAGGTTCCCTTCAGACAGTAATCAACTAATTGTAAATCATTTAAATACCTTTTCGTATCTTAAGTTCAATTAATGTTCAAAAAATTTTAATTTTTATTAAAGAAATGGTTTGAAATTCTTTTATAACAAATTAAATAATTCAATGAATAACTGAATTGAAAGTGAGATTAACTTTAAAAACTATTTTATGTGATTCTATACATATTCTATAATATATGTTCACTAAAAGTACTAATAAATATTAAATAGTAATAATTTGGCAGAAAATTTAGGCATTTTTTTAAAGGAAAAATCAAATAAATCACGATTTCATTAACTATTAAAAAATTTTGACAAAAAAAAAAGTTTTAAATCTTTAAAAAATGATTTCGATTTCAAAGATTCATTGATTTCCCCAAATATTACTAAATTTATTAATTAATGATTAAAAATTAGTTCATTTGGTAATAGAGTTGTCAAATAACTTCGAAATGAGACAAATATTTTTGCCAAAAGGGGTAGAAAACAATGAACACAACAAAAGAATTGTTGATTAAAAAGTTATTTTTCATAAATAACTGGATAATGACTACATTTGCAGTAATAGCAGGTTTGCCCTAAAGTTATTTGAAGGTCCCATAGCGTCAGAAGACGTGACAACTTCTTTTCATTGAAGCAATTGATCCCTCTCTTACCCCTTTTCTGTAATATCATTCTGTCTCTCATGAATTCCAGTACTTAATAATGACTCAGTTTTTAAAAAATGTTTAATCTTTTGGCGGAAAACGATTTGTAATTTCAATAGAAGTCATCTTTTTTAAGACGAGAATTGACTGACTTTAAGGGTTTTTTATTAATTAATGTTCGCTCTCTTATTGCTGGTGTTTCTGCAATAATTTGATGAATCGATTAGATAAATGATTTGCCAAGGACTAATTTTAAAACTTTCTTTTCTGGGTTAAATTTAATATCAAACATTGAATTCTTAATTTGTTGTTGATTTGAATTTTCAAACAATTTTTAGAATAAGATTTAATTTTTGCTGATATATAGAACAGAGTTTTATAAATTATAATAATTTAAGAGGTATTCCCTTTCGTTGAATAAATCATTTGTTTATTCGTTTAAATAAAATTTTGGGAAAAATTAAAAGAAAAGATGAGATTTTAATTGAAAATTTCAAATGGAATTTATCTTAAATTTGCATCAAATTTCAACACAACAAGTATTTAGGTTTCATAAAAAATGTTATTCCTCGAGGTTTCCGCAGTGAGTGTCAAAAGGAAATAAGTTTATAAAATGAATGTTTTAAATGAAAAAAATAGGTTAACATTCATTAAATTCCTTATTTGAATAAATTGCGAACGAATAACAATTGATATAACGATTGATAATTTGTTAGCACTTTTCTAATGGCAAACAAATGATTCTTTTATTTGAGAGCTCAGACCGTGAACTTAGTTCACGTTATCACAAAATATTGCAACTTTTGTGGCATTCAATACATTTTTGTATGAAATGTTAAAAATATTTCATTGATTCGTGCGATTCGTTTTGATATCATTTCGTATTTTTCTATTTATTTCGTTTAAAAATTTATCAAAACGTGAAAAACGGATGTTTTAAATCCTGTCGCTAATTCTCGTATTTAATGGAATCATTTCTTTTATTCCCTGCTTATTCCCTGCTATTCCCTCTCCCATAACTCTCCCATAAGCAAAGCATAACCAAAGCTTAGAATACGCCCACATTTGAAAAGGTATTTCACTGCTCACAAACCATGGCTTAACGGAGTTTTCAATTCATTCAAAAGTCTTTATATTTCAATTTCATTGTGTTTTTCATTCAAAGCGAATCCGTTTTCATTAATACAAAATTCATTGACTTTAGGGTAGAAAATAGCGAAACAATTGTTAAAATTTTTAATTTTAGTTACAATACAAGCGGTTGTATTAAAACATTAATTGGACGCTCGCCTGTAGTCACAACTGTTGCCCCACCTCTGGAATGGAAGGCATTCTGAAAATACTTTCTCAATTGTATTGACACAATTGAAGTTTTTTTTATTATCTTATCTAAAAGTGAGACAACGATTAAAATATTTGAGGAATTCTTTCTCTGAGGAAAAAAGCGGTGAAAACAGTCATTGAATGCGATTAGAATTTAATATATAATGAAATCGATTCCTTCTATCAATTAAATACTGAATTTAAGTTTAGATTTAATAATAGAATGCAATGATTGATGAAAATGGCCCCACTTTTAGCCCCACTTTTGGCCCAACTTATGGCCCCAATCATGAATTCCTAATCAATAATATAATATGAGTTTAATTTTGATGAAATTCTTTTTGGCTCTTTTTTAGCCGTTTATCATAATATAGTTGAGCCCTTATTCAAGCAAAAGATAACAAACAAACAAAAAATTTAACCGTAGAGTACAGTTTGGATGCCTAACAGCACAGAATTCCTTTGCTTTGCATTCCAGAACATTCAACTCTGAACTGTTCTTCTGATAAAAAATATTATTTTGTGATTTTAAGTGAGTTTTAGTTCAGTAATTGTTTGATAAAACATTAAACGTTTTATCGACGGAGTTATGCATTAAATACTCGATTTATTAAAACAACATTTTATTATACGATAGCTATCATTCACTCAATAATTTACTGCAAACTAAACAAAACAAGTATTCCACTCATGTCTATAAAAATTACTAATACTTTACTAATCAGTTAAAAAAATTGACTTTTGATGTCAAAAGAATTTTGTTTTATGTTTTTCCATCAAATCTTGAATTAAAAAAATTTAAGTTTAGGTTTAGTTTTTTGTTTTAACCAAAACACAAATGAATGTCATTTTAAAGATATTTTTGTGATTTAATTAATTGAATTTAAAGTTTTTCTGTGGTCTCTAAAGACTCTAAGTTTTGGGCGTCTCTTAAAGTTTTAGTGAAATATTTGAACAATTATTTGAAAAATCAATTTTAAACGCTTTGAACGCTTTTTTCAATTGAGTCGCAATAAAAGTCAATATAAAAGTAAAGATTTGTAATTTGTCTTCACTCAGACGTGAAACTCAAGAACAATGAGGCGTAATGTCTACTCGACGTGTGATTCACAACTACCGAACGGCAAAAAGTTTGTCGCCGTAAACCTGTTAAGTGAAGACACGCTTTACTTCGTTGTCGAGGTATTCAACAAAAGCCATTTCAATGTCTTTTCAACGAATTCTTAAAAAAATGTTTGAAATTAATTGGTTCTCACTTTCATTTGTCTAATGTTTAGGTCAAAAGTAAAGTTAATGAGTTGTTCGCACAGATCTGCAAATTCCTGGGCCTCTGTCAAACAGAATTGTTTGGTCTCGCCATAAGAACAGGTCAGTCATTGGATCATTTTTTAATGGTTTTCATAAAATATACGCAAATATATATAATCATAAAATACTGGTTTCTCTTTTGATATTATAATTTTGTGTCGTTTTTCATATAATTAATATTAATAGTGAACTCCGATTCCATTTGTGAATCTCGTCTTCAATTAGGTTCTCATGGGATAAGTAGAGGACTTTTGGGCTCTCTTTGGGAAAACTTATCATTCAGTGCATACCTTTGATAATAGACTCCAGTTTTGATAACTTTTATTTTTCAATTGATTTAAATTTATTTTTAATTTTATCCAGATTCTTTTTTGTTTTTGGACCCGACACAAAAGTTGTGCAAATATGCGCCAAAACAGTGGAAACTCCAGAATAATGTAATGTCCTTTTGATTATCCCATCCTTTCTTTAATTACAAAATTTTATGATGAGATTGACTTTTGTCTGTCATTTATAGGGGGTCGACAACTCCGGCAAATCATTATTTGGTGTTCATCTGAGGGTACAGTTTTATGTCGACTCTTATCTATTCATTAGGTAAGCATTTCTTTAATTACTTATCAAATAATAGTATTTTTGTGGACTTTTATTTAAAACAATTATATATAATTTATTGCTTATCTGAGACGCGCAGAGATGCCATTAAATCAATTAAAATTTGTCTCTTTTTTCTTCACAACAGCGATAAAGTAGCAAAACTTCTCTATTATCTCCAACTAAGGTATGTATTGAAGCAAAATTAGACCTCAGCCTAAAAATACTAATCTTTTCTTTTCTTTTTTTAAGGGAGAATGTAGTCAATTATGGTCAGGCACTCTGCGAAGAGCGGGCCTTTCTCTTGGCATCCTATGCCCTACAGGCAGACTTTGGTAATTTCAATCCTGAACTACATGTCGGCCAATATTTCAATGTTCATCAATACTTCGCTTCGTGGGTAAGATATAAAACTGACTCTTCTTTACTTAAACACTGGTTTTTATTCTTGCCTTCACTTAAAGAAATATATTCACAAATTTTGTACTGATTTTCAAGGAAAGCAACAAAAAAATTAATCATTAAATTCATTCAAATATTTGAAATTTCAAAGTAATGACTAATTCCAGTGATATTCAAGAATTTACTTAAATTTGCTTAAATTGATCGACAATTTTAGCAAAAAAAGAAAAAAGAAAATAGAGTTTAATGTTTTTGTGATTACTTTTCGCTAAAAGTATTTTAATGTAAATTATAATTGAATTCAACAAAAAAATTGTTGAATAATATTAAAAAGTAATAGTTTTGAAAATATCTGAAGCTTTTACTTATGGGTTGAGTCAGGGCTCAGGTCTTATATTATCTATTTTTATGGTTTATATAAGACTCGATGGCATCGGTTTTAAACTTAAATATTATAAACAGTGATTATTAGCGAACACTTTTTGATTGATGCGTTTGTTTTTAGGTAATCGAAGCCATGGGCTTAGATTATATCGTCAGACATTTGCCATTCTTACATAGGGATCATAAAGGAATGCCTAAAAGCGAGGCTCAATCTATTTATATAAAAGAGGCTTCGGATGCGAGCGCTGCTCATAACCTGCACTTATATAAGTTAAAGAACAAGACGGGATCGGCTGAGGTGTGGATCGGTATTTGCACTACTGGTGTAGAAATTAATTCAGAGGAACAGAGAATTTCAAGCATTCATACTAACAGTCATAGCAGTCACACCTGTGCTAAACAAAAGACCCGCATATCATACTTCGTGTGGGCTGACATCGGAAAACTTTATTTCGATAAGAAAAAGTTCGAAATCCGTTCGATTGGGAATCCCATCAGGAAATTCACTTACTATGCAAACACTGAGGAGATGACCAGACATCTCCTATGGTTGTGCAAAGTTACCCATCAGTTCCAACTTGTAGTACAACCAAAGATGAAAGAAGTCAAAAGAAGAGAATCAGAGCTCTGCAGAAAAAAGTTTAGGGAGTCTTACATTTGTGACGACACCTATGATTTACCACTCATTGCAAGAATCAATAAAAAGGGTCCCGACTTTAACAAAAGTACGACTTCGGCTCTCGAAGAAAACTGTGCGCAGAGAGTGTCGGTTATCAGTAATGCCTCCTCTAATACAACGTCTGGTATTGTTTCAGATAAAGTGCAAAGTCTTGAGGACAGTGACAGAGACGATATTGACGTTGAGATTATGATCACTTCAGCGCCAGTCGTTTCATTGGAATCTCTTTCTTTGAGTGAACCCATAGATAATAGTCGAAAATCACATAAAACAGAGAAACAGTCGAACTCCGAGATTGCACTGAACCGCAATACTTATCATAAAAGCAAAGAACAAAGTGATAATGAGGTTCCTTCGAGTGCCAATAGTATCAAAAGCACTTCATCCTCACAAAGCAATACTACCGTCAAATCAATTGTTGCCTCAAATCCTATAATAGCAATGAATAAACAGATAATTAGTATTTCAAACGACAACAACAAAGATATCGCTGACATTCAAAAGAGTGATCCACTCATTAACTGTTCATCTGCTAGTCTTAAGCATAACATTTCCATTAATAGTTGTGCCAATAAAGTAGTCCCAACACCGCCCGACATAACCGTTCGTTCCATCAATTTCTCGAAACTTAGCGAAAGATCCGAATCAATGAATCATATCTACGAAAACATTCCATATTTTTCTCACTTTCAAGAGACCAAACCTAAACTTTTACTAAAAGCCTGTCCCTCATTGAGCTCAACATTGACTCCAACCACTACAACCAACACTACTCAAAGAACAGCCACAAGAATAGGCATTTCATCACTAACTCGAAACCAAAATAAACAAATTCTTTCTATTTTCCCGAATAATGTCTCGAATTCAGCTAAAACTTCTTCAACGGCCGCTTCGGAACCTAATTTGCATACCTCTCATACCTCTCAAATTTGGTCAAACATTTCGTATTCTCCTTCGAACCGAACAAACCTTAAAATGAGTGAAGACTTAACCAATTCTTTAGTTCTTTCAAAAATGAATTCAATGAATGGTTTATACAATAATATCAGTTCAAACATTTTCGTCGAAACCAATTCACCCGTAATTAGAAGTTGTAAAGAAAGTCGAGCTCATTCTGACCCCTCTTCTCAATATAGCCGACCTCCAAATTATTCAAAAAGTCTGTTGACGTGCAAACAATTAGTCAAGAATAGTGGCCCTTCAGTACAGCCATCATTCCATCAGTCACTGAACAATATTTCAATGACTTGTTGTCATCCCTTGAGATTATTCGCGAGTGATATCAGTGTTAATACAGATTGTGATCTGCAGTCAATACTAATACCTCCTCCCCCTCCTCAATACGCCAACCATTCCAATGAAAATCGAGTCATTAGTCGTGACAATTACCTAGAGTTGACCGCTAGTCACAAAGGGGTCAGTACTTAACATTCCCTTCCGATTAGAAGTCAATTAACACTTATTTATATTTTACAGAATTCAAGTATTATTACAACAAATGGAAGACTAAACGAAAAGAACGGTTCGATCTCTGATTTACAGCAATTGAGACAAAAGAGTAGAGATCTGAATCTACCCCTCATTACCGCCTTATTTAACGATAGGTCACTAATGATGGTACCAAAGACAGTGCCCGGTTCTCGTCAACGACACACCAGTACTGCTCGAGATATTAGACGATATTCTTGCAGTTCTGAAATTCGCGCTGACATTCCATTGGAACAAATCTCAACATTGCCTTCGAGTAAGGCCTTAGAAAAAGATCTGCTCCTTCCGAAGGTCTCGATCACAGACAGACCTACGAGTTGGCACTTAGAATATCCTCATATTCACAATCATTATATTTGGGAACAGTTTCCTAACAAAAGGATTCCAAAAAATGAATTTCGGAGCACAACCGCCGATTTCATAGAAAGGCTTTGGGCAGAACACCAATTGACCACTTAATTGATTTATGTGATTGATATAATCAAAATGATCAAGGCAAAATTCATGCGAATTATGGATCTAATATTTTGAGAAAAAAGTGCCACAAAATAACATTAATTTGTAAATAGTTTTCATTTTTTGTTAATTTTGTTATTTTGTTATTCAATAAAATTTCAAACATTTGAACGAAAATATTATTTAAGAAACAATGAAATGAAAAATAGATTTTAAGAGCCCTTAAAACTTAATGACTTCTTGAAAGCATTTTAAAAAATGTCACGAATTATGACAATAATGTTTGAGTCAAACATAACTTGTTTTGAGAATTTGATGAAAATGAAACCTCCGCTGAGATATTGTGTCCTCATTTGTGTTCTCTTATTTGTAATCATTTATATTAGACTCCATATAAATAATATTTTGCGCCGAAATATATATAACATTAAATAAATTCAATTTAGCGATAATTGCACTTAAAATAAGGGGAAGCGGTGCTAATCACTGGAACTGCCAGAACTCCACCCCTTGTGTTTCCATTTACCAAACTTTGGTTTATGCCATTTGTGTTTAAACCCTTTGTGTTTAAATAACTTTTTTGCTTTTTTGAACTGAAATTTTAAAAAATATAAGAATTGAATGAAAATAAGTGTCACAACCGGATGATGTCCTGTGAGAACAGCGGCTCCCAGAGCAGCAGCACCGGCACCGGCAGCTAAACCACCGATTGGTATCGGACTCGATTTGTGATGCTTGTGATGACCCCCTCCTAAACGATTTCCTAAAATTGCAGAACCAATTGAAGTGGCGGCTGCGCCGGCGGCCAAACCACCTAAAGTACCGCCCAAAGCACCGCCTAATATGCCTTTATTTTGAGAATTGGGTGAATGCTTTCAAATAAAGATTAGGTTTAAAACCTTAAAATCAAATTTTTAATATTTACCGGATAACCAGCGCTCGGATAACCAGTGTTGGGATAACCAGCACTTGGATAAGTAGTCGCCGGATATGGTTGTTGTGGCGGATAACCACCCGTTGGATAAGTTGGACCGGTATAAGAACCTTGAGGTGGATAAGCCGCTGCACCCATTGCATAGGCAGGGGGTGGAGGAGCTCCGTATGCTCCAGGTACACTAGGGTAAGGAGGAACACCTGTTGGGTAGGGCGGCATTCCAATAGGCGGTGGGGCCGATGGTACTGATGGGGCGTAAGCCGGTTGTGTCGTTCCCTCATAAGTTATAGAAGCGATTGAAACATCGCCATCGATTGCCAAATGAGTGACCCTGCTCATTTCAATTCGATGTCGAAATTCAGTGAAATGCGAGCCATTGATAGCGATTTTCATTTCATTGAATTCAATTAAAATTAATATTTCAAAAGTTTGTCCCCCAATGAAAGGAAAGCCACCAAAACTTTCTTCTGGTCCCCATCTCTGCATTTGTAGTGAATTCCTAACAACTCGTGGCGGAGGACTAAACACTGGACTCAAATGAAGAGCGATGTCATCCCTTGGATTAACTGAAGGACCGCATTGAAGGTTAACCGCAAAACTATTTTTACATAAAAACAATTAATTTTACGTCAAAAGTGAGAAAATGCGAACCAACGACAGGTCGGGTGAGGACTTCCTTTCACTCTTATTAGAGTTCCTGCGCTTAAGTGGAGAGGAATGCGATCACAAAACGGGATTATCTGAAACAAAACAATTGCTTTATTTTCCGATAATTAGGTCTTAAAAGTTACCGGATTATAGACACTCATCCCTTTTTACTTCACTTAAAATCAATTAACAAAAGAATATAAAATTAAAAAAACAAATTAACTAAAAATTAGTTTAATTAATGTTTTGTCGTAAATGACAGCAAAAATATTTTCATTTTCTAACAAAATTGTCGACTAATTTATTAAAATCATTCAAAAATAGCGACTTTTTTACAAATAATAATTTCTTTATTAAAATCTACAGTTTTTTAAATATAATAAACTTTTAAATTTGTTATAATTTGTTGACATTTAAACCAAATTTATTTTAATTATAGTTTTGATTAAAACACTTTCAAAATAAATTATTCATAAAAATTGAATCAAAAATTTTTTAACACAAAAATGGGTTAATATTTAATTACATTATTTATTGTAAAATTAATTATAAAAAATCATATTACAAGTAATGTCTGTATAATGAACATGATACTTTTTTCACTTTATTTTAACTAGAGGTTAAAAACTTTATCTAAAATTTACTTTTAAATTCTTAAATTCTCACCATTTAATTGTGATTGCTTGAAAAATGATCATGTTTGAATATTAATTAACTTTAGAAGTTATAAGGGGGTTTGAGTTAAGTTAAAATGAGGAAAAGGGGCGGGACTTAACTTGAATTGAGTGCGCAGTAAAACAGTTGAACACTATTTTGGGTCAAACCGTAAATAATTGTCGGTATTTCTCGCCATCTGTTGAGCCTTAAATTGTTATTCAATTTTTGAAAAATCAGTTAAATCTCGTTTAAAGTTAATTCGAATTATAAGATATTATTAAGAAATAAATGAAATAATTTTTATTGGAATTGTTTTAAGAATTTAGTCTTAAGTCTTAAATAAAATTTGATTAAAAGTTAAAACAAATTTCATTTAATTTAAAGAAAAGTAAATTTTAAGTCAATTATTAAGAATCGCATGAACTCCAGGTTTGTCCACAAGAGGTCTATAGTGTCGCCGAGGTTTAGACAATATTTGAAAGATAAAAATACCATTTTAATTGAGCCAAATAAGATTTGGTCACCTCGTCTAGCAAAAGGCCAATGGGAGGCGTGGCTTAAAAGGTACCGCCACTGCTTTCGGTCGTCCGATGTCTCCAAAAGTAACCCAAAGATTGAAAGAATGGACGATAATGTCATCAATTCTTTGAGAGTAAGTCTTTTCCTTATTTTTATTTTTTTAATGTTTTGACACAATTTTGAGAAATGACTTCATTTTGTTTAATAATTTCTCATTTGTCTGAACACAGAATATGATAATGTCTTTCCGCGTCGCAGAACTTCAGATGTTATTGGGTTTCGCCGGAAAACAAAAGTCAGGGAAGAAAAACGAACTGCAGATACAGGCGTTGGAACTATTAAAAGGTCGCTCTTTGACCACAAGTGTTCAAAACAAAATCAAAGAACTCCATCGCCAGCGATATAACAATAGTTTAAGTTATTTGACGACAACTGTTGGCAACAGTTCCGACAGTTGTGACAGTGATATGACCTCTAATTATAGCCATTCGGCACAAATGACGACCCGTTCCACTACTAATGCGTTACACCACGGAATGCATGCAATGTCTGCGACCACAAACTCTCACTTAATAAGTGCCTCCAACACATCCTTGTCTTCAATGACTAAACAGAACAATAATCGTGACTATTATGGTTCAATGCCCCGATCACTCGGAATAGAATACCCGCCCAAACCTTACCAAACAATGCCGTCGACTATTCCCGTCAATTATCCGGTTTATCCCGACGTCATCTTTAAATCCCTTCCATTTTATGATATTTTAGGCGAACTCTTAAAGCCTTCGTCTTTGGGTAAGAAATGTTCACATCTTTTAGAACTTCATTTCAAATGAGTATAAAAACAGTGCCATCAGTTCCGGGCTCTCGCTTTCAAGAGTCAATGTTTACATTCCATTTAACGCCAGATCAGGCAAATCGAGTTGCGATGTCCCGTGAGGTACAACCGGGCCCTAAGATCGAGTATACGGTTCAGGTACAGCTCAGATTCTGCTTAAATGAGACGACGTGCCAACAGGAGGACAACTTTCCGCCGAGTATTTGTGTTAAAGTAAATTCAAAGATGTGTCCGCTTCCCGTAAGTGCCGTCTCTGATGTCAATTACTATAAATTGACTCTATTTGACAGAACCCTTTACCCACTAATAAACCGGGAGTAGAGCCTAAGAGGCCGAGCAGACCCGTCAACATCACAACTCTGTGTAAACTGTCGCCAACGGTTTCCAATCAAATATCGATCTCTTGGGCGGCCGACTATAACCGTCCCTACGCTGTCGGAGTGTTTCTCGTAGAGAAATTAACCTCACACTCACTCTTACACCGAATCAAACAAAAAGGGGTCCGCAATTCAGACCACACCAGAGCTATGAGTAATCATTGAAACCACTTTCAACACTTGTTTATCATTTAATTTTGTCTTCAGTTAAAGAGAAGTTATCACACGATCCGGACTCAGAAATTGCGACAATGAGTTTAAGGGGTTCTCTTCTCTGTCCGGTTAGCAGTCGTTTATTCAAATCCAATATTTATTTATTGATTTTCTTAAAGTTGGGAAAAATGCGAATTCAAATCCCTTGTCGTGCGGTCACCTGCGCTCACGTCCAGTGTTTCGATGCGTTACTCTATTTGCAGATGAATGAGAAGAAACCAACCTGGGTCTGTCCTGTTTGTGATAAACCTGCAGTATTTTCTAATCTAGCAATCGATGGGTCAGTTATTTAATATTAGTAATCATTTTATTAATAATTTTAACCAAAATTTACAGTTTATTTAATGAGATTATAAGAGACGCGCCCTCCACTTGCAATGAAGTCCAGTTCCATGAGGACGGCTCCTGGACTCCAGTGGTCACTAAAAAAGAGAATAGTTATGAGACCTTAAGTCCCGGTTCGCGTCGAATGAAGAGACCCTCGTGTAAGTGGTTTTCAATCGTTTTCTTATTTTATAGATTTGAGTCATTAATTAATTATTTTGATTGAAAGCACCCGAAAGGGCAGAACCGAAACGTCCAAAAGTTGATATAATTACAATCGATTCGAGTGATGACGAGGAGGACGACGACGACGAAACTATTAGAGACTCGAATGCAGAGCCAACAACACCTGTCTTGTCATCTGGAAGTGGGTCTGAATCGGACACAAATAATATGCAATCACTGCCATCACCCGATTCTTCGAGCTCTGCCTCAAGTAATGTACAGCCAATTGGTTCACTATCTCTGAGCCGGTCGTCCCCATCCAGTGGTTTACAAACGGCCGGTTCGGGCACTAACAGGTATTTTAATTGTATTACAATTGATTAATGTTTTCATTAATTGCGATCTCTTTTGATTTAAAATTCAGTTTTTTATAATTCTCTGTTTGTTTCCATTCGATTAAATTTCTGTAAATCTTTCTAAAAGTGATTTCCATTTCAAAGCATTTCTACAAATTATAAACAATTGAATCGCAAATAAAATGTATTTTCTTTCAAAAAACTCGTAATTAATTCGTAAGAAAATTATACTCAAATGCCTTAATTGAGTTAAATATCTATATTTAGACCAACAAATCTGACTCCAATGAGCCGTTCGACAGCCAACCCCTACCAGAGTATGCCATCAATAAGTCAATATTACAACAGTTTTCCTGATTTTATCAGCACTTCGAACAATCCCTTCAACTATTCGAGTAATTACTTAATGTTTATAAATTAAATCAAATTCTAATTAATTGATTAATTCATTTAGATATCGATATGAGCTCTGCTTTCGATCAAATGTTCAGACACTCCTCTGATAACAGAGACATTTCGGTACTCTATCTTTCAACTGAAATAAACTATTTTTTTTAATTATTTTATTTCTTTGGATTATTAGACTCCCAGTTATTTGAGCACATCCTCGACCACAAGTAGAAGAGAACCTGATTTCGATCCCGATATCATTTCTATCGATTAAATCGGTTTTAATTCGAGGCTTTCTGTTAGATATTTGTATCAAATTTTCAATTTAAACAAATCATTATTTTTCAGATTTTTCTTAATTAATATTTTAATTTAATTCATAAAATCGTTGATTATATCGAACGCATAAATATTTTAAATAATTTAAATATATTTTAATATTAAAATCAAAAGTCCAGAAAACAAAGTATTTGGAAAAAAATCACAAAAAGTTTATTTATTGTTGTCTTTGAATCTGTATTTGGAACCGACAACTCGGAGACATAACTATCTCTGCGGTCACAATGGAATTGAGTCCCAAATTACTTAAGGCTCCTCTGATTAGACCACAGGTAAAGGCTAAGTACTGTCCGATTAAATAAATTCATTAGAAATGAGAGGAATAGGTGTTGAGTGAAACCTTTGGCATTTGGTCGACGTATTGCTTCGAGTTTGACATTTGAGTTATAAATCTAAACCTATTGTCGAGCAAAACATAGATTCCCATATGATTTGTCCTCAAATTATCGATTTGTTTCTTGAAAACTGCGGACCAAAACTCTTTGCAGATGAACTTCATTATATCCAATTCGTCTTTAAATCGTTGCCACTCTTTTGTCGCTCTTTAGTCAAAACAAAGACTTGTCATTCATTTAATAAATGTCTTAATGATAGTACCGCTCAACAAATCGATATCCGGTATTAAAGCCGATGTGTTCTAAACGTGAAACACATAATTCCTAATAAAAATTAAATTTATTTTCAAATTAATTGTAAAAAACTTAAAAATAAATACTTTGTTATCGTTTTCACTGTTTTTCACAAAGAAGTCAACGCTTTCCATATGAAGGAAATCAAACAGAATGTCGTCAATCATTTTAAATGTCTTTCAAATTAATTGAAAGTCTATTAAATCAAAACAATTGGACACAATTATAGATCAAATTAATGTAAACAAATCAACGAATAATTTATAATAAAAATAAAATGTTTGTTAAAACTGTTTGTCATTTATGTTATGATCCAAACGTCACACTTTTTACCGCTATTTTTGACTTCAAATAAGTTTCAATTGTTTTATTGATTAACAAATTTTGTTTAAATATTGAGAGAAATTATATTATATTAATAAAAGTAATCTAAAGTTTTCATAAATTTTATTTAAATGAGCAATGTAGTTTATGCAGTTTATGTAGTCTATGTAGTTTTTAAAATATTCAAATTCTATTTTTCAGAAGTTTTCTTTAAAAAGTCTTTAAATATTAATATGAAGTTTAATAAAAATAATTAAATAACTTCTGTTCAATTGAGTGCACAAAATGACATTTTAGTTTTAAAATATACCCTCATTACTAACATAGACTTCTTTTTCACACTTTACCTTGCTCATGTTTCATAACCTATGAATCATAGCATAAGCTAAAGTTAGTCCCTGTAAAAGTGCTTTTTAAAGTTGCCAGGGACGGTGCACTTGGATCATCCCATAGACAATATATGAATGACTTGGGGTTCAATGGATTAAACTCATGATTTGGGCGAAACTAACCCTAAATTATACTCATTTGACAGTCTTTTGCAATAAATGAGTCAATACTTTTTGATTTCCTCAGTAATTGTTGAAATGATTGCATCCATTTCTCATTTCTTAAATTCTTTATAAAATTGAAAACTGTTAATTTGACCAAGATTACTTTATACATCATATACGGTATGTATGATTCAATTTTCAATGAATTTGATATTAGTATTCTGTAGAATACTTTTGTCTTACCATTGTCTTACCTTGACAATTTTTAAAAATTTAAAGAATTTTTAGGATTTTATTGTTAATAAAAACAAGTTTCGACTTAATTTTTATGGGACTTTAAAAACTTTTTGTCGCTTATTTGAATTATTCTTGTCTATATAATACAATTATTCCAAAAACATCCAAGCTAAAATGATAATTTTTTAATTTATAAGTTGTCGAACAAACGATACTTACAGTTAAAAATTAGATTTAATCTAGATTATTTATCTAATAGTTTATGGATTAAATAGGTTTTGTGTCGGACTCTATATTTAATATTAAAATTCAAATTTCTTTTATTTAAGAATTTAATGTTTAATCTTTGGGTCAAATATTTATTAAAATTTGCAAAAATTTACTTAATTTACATTAATTTATGAATTTGAAGGTTAAATGTTTGGACACCAAATAGTCTAATAAATGACTAATTTTCAAATATAACTAATTTTGCGATAAGTTTTCATTAATAAACTCAGAGTTGAAATCAATTTCAACTTTTGGTTACATTTGAAAAGAATGACTAAAATATATAAAAAGCAAAGGAAAGGATGAGTCGATTGGCGCCAATCATTGTCTGCAATTGACTCAAAAGTTGATCAAAAAGTGTATCAAAGCTTTGATTTCATCCGTTTTTTTCATTTTTTACGAAAGCCTTTGTCTCTAAAACGTGTTTTTAAATAAAAACGTTTTTTCGATTAATTTTCGGTAAAATTAAAATAAATTTTTTATTTAATTAAAACTTTTTTATATTTTATATTAAAATTAGTTTAAGTTTTAATTAATTTTTAATTAAATAAATGATTAGAAACTAATTTAGGAAAATCTTTGTCAGAGTTTAATCGGTTTTGCTTTTTGTAGTCTTTTCTTATAATGTCTGAGGAATCAACTTCTGGAGCCGCCGGAAGGTCTCGCGGAAGAGCCAGAGGTCGGCCTCCGGGACCGCCTTCTGGTATTGAAGAAGCCATGCATTCAATGGGCGCTATGAGAATATCTCCGACTCCTGGCAATGGATCCAATGGGAACGGTAACCCTTTCTTTTATATTTGATTAAAACTTAAATTGAAATGAAGGCAACGGCAACAGCAATGGTAACGGAAATGGCAACGGAAACGGAAACGGAGGTAATGGAAATGGAAATGGCGCTGCCCTCAGAGGGAGGGGTGGATATCGAGGAACTCAAGAATTGGATACCCGTCCCGAAAATGTGACGAATTATATCGGTATTGATTGCAATGAATTCTGTTTTTTTAATAAAAGTTGAATTAAAGGAACGATTGGCAGAGAAGTGATGGTTACCACTAATTATATTTCACTCCAAACGAAAGTGAATGTAATTATCAACAATTTTGTGGTGACTTTTGAGCCCCCAATTGAGTCGACAGTTCTTCGAAAAAAAATGATTTATTCAAAGTTAGATCTCTTCGCAAAGGCTTTCATTTTTGATGGCATGTCTAACATTAAGACAACTGATCCAAACAAAGAAGAGAAACTGCTTAATATCGCGAATCCGGCCAACCCGGACACTATAGTGAAGATTACAATTCGTTGGACAGAAGAAGTGCCCTGGGGTTCTCTTGAAGTGTTGCGATTGTTTAACACTCAAATGAGACGAAATTTGCAACATTTGGGCTATAATTTGATTGGACGCAATTACTTCGAGTTGTCGACCCGAAAACAGATACCTGAACACAAAATGGAGTTTTTGATGGGTTTAGTCACTGCCATCGCATCCCACGACGCGGGACTTCTTATGGTTATCGATACGACCACTAAATTTATTCGATCCGAAACTGTTTTGCAATTAATGGGTCAAATCAGACAACGATTTGGTAACCAATGGCTGCCCGAAGCAAAGAAACAGTTATGCGGTGCTATTGTTCTGACCAATTATAACAACAGAACCTATAAAGTGGATGACATCGACCTCGAGAAGAACCCCGAGAACTATAAGTTCCAAAAGGGCGACCGATTTCTAACTCTAATAGAGTACTATAAGGAACACCACAACATAACTATACGACAACCGAATCAACCACTCATTCAATGTCTTCCGAGTGCGCGCGACCGCAGAGCAGGAAATACTGGACCCATAATTTTGATTCCAGAACTCTGCCAATTGACTGGACTCACAGATGAAATGAGAAAAGACAACCGATTCATGAAACAGGTCGGAGACCTCTCCCGTCACAAACCAGAAGAAAGAGTCAGAAATTTGAACGCTTTTATTGCAAAACTAAACCAAAACGAAAAAGTGGCGGAAGATATGAAAAAATGGGACACAAAATTCAATGACAGACTCCAACAGATAAAGGCTCGAGAGCTTCCCTGTGAAGCCATATATATGGGAACAGATGACGATCGCACAGCAAAGGCTTTCGATCAGAAATCCGGTGACTTTAGTAAAGAGATTCGATCGAAAAATCTCTTCCGTACCATAAATCTGAGTAAATGGTTGCTCGTCGCCAGTCAAAGAGACCAGGGTTTGGTTAAAAATTTCGTTGACACCATTACTAAAGTTTTTGGTCCAATGGGAGTGCATTTGGGCGCCCCTCGAACCACGATTTTGAACGACGACAGAGTCGGCTCATACTTAAATGCTATAAGCGGTCTGTCGAACACTCCCTGTGAAATGGTTGTCACTATTGTTCCCAATAACAACAAAGAACGATATGATGCCATCAAAAAGGTCTGTTACTGCGAACAACCCATTCCTTCACAAGTGATTGTCGGCAAAAACCTATCCAAGCCTCAGATGCTTATGAGTATTTGCACTAAAATTGCGATACAAATGGCCACCAAATTGGGA
>JAQIXI010000325.1:0-26370 GCA_034700165.1 Galumnidae sp. Gr-Ori-00277
TATTTTATAACATTATCAAGGTCATTTATTCACCAAAAGATATTATTTCTAAATTATTGGTAAGAAATTAATAATAAAAAAATTTCTTTTACAGTAGACAACCGTTTATTTTAATTAATAGTAATAATTTATTACACTCCACTACCAGTTTCATGAACTTAGCGGTGCAGACCCTTAATTTCACAAAACCTTATCAGTTCATAAAACCAGGCTTTTATTATAATTATGTAAGTGGTTATGAAATTACAGATTAAGTTCATAAAATTGGTAGTGGAGTGTATTTGCTTACAGATATTGATTGAAAGGAATAAAACTTATTTAAATACGTAATTAAATGCTTTTAATAATTAAACAAAAAAAAATCATAATTTTCTTTAAGTCAAACACATTCTATATATCCTGACAAAAACCCAAGCAAAAATCCCGACATTTCAGTGTTGAACATATAGAGAATGTTCTGTATATTTCCTTCCATAAGAATAATAATAAACAATTGTTTATTAAAAAGTAATTCATTTAATAATTTATTCATAAAAAGACTAGTTTTTGATTAGTTATCAAAAAAATAAACCGAATTAACACAAAAAATATTTATATAATCAAAAGTTTATATAAAATATTTTTAAAAATCAATTAATAAGAGATTCGATGATTAAATACTCTCAAAGCGAGACATTCTTTGTTTTTGTAATGAAAAGAACAGTTGCAGTCATATAAAAGCCAATTATAAGTACCGAAAGTAGTCAAACAATTTGGACATTTTAGAAATCCATTCTTATAACTATCGGATTGAGTGCAATACGTCTGAAGCGGTTCAATGAAAATCTTATTGCAATGAGAACTCAATTCTTTGCTCCGAATTATGTTTATTTCATTAAAGAGTTCAGTATTGCAAACATAGCAATGAATGACAGAACCCCTTTCCAGTTGTCGGCCATTAATTTGTGCTAATCGTTCGGCGGTGGCCATCTTTTCGAAGTAATTACGGACACACTCTGTCTCGTAATTGAATCGCATTTCAATTTCGACATCTTTTTTGAGAAAACCATTTGAAACGATGCCATCACTTCTTAACTGATAGGTCAGAGTTTTAAATAGAAATCTTCGGTACTCATCGTTGGAGCCATCGATTAACCACTGCATCCTTTCAAACAAATTCAACTGATCCACAAACCCTTCGTTGGGAAATACTTTTCGCTTTTTGGACACTCTTTTCAGCGCTTCAGCCATTGAAAGCCTATTCTTTTGCATAATATATGCGATTACTATTGTGGCGCTTCGGGACACTCCTCCCCTGCAATTCACAAAAATCACTTCATCTAAAAAACAATATCAAATCATTAAAAAAAGCTCAAAATCCAAAGAAAGCAATATCACTATAGAATATTATTTTGAATTTAAATAAACTAGATTTGTGCTTGCTAATCATCAAATTACTCATTTTGTTGTAAGAGTGACTCTTTTTAAGAAAACTTATCAGAGAAAAAAGTAGTTAATATTCAGGCTTTTAATAAAAATATTTGGTTATAATTTGTAAAATATTAGTAATTATTTGAAGTGAGAGACAATCAGAGAAGTCATACCGTTGTTGAGTGCGTTTTCGATGATTTTAAAACAGAATTCAAAGCTTGAGATCAAGTCCTGGTCAGGAAAGTCTCCGGCCTTTATGTGATGGTATACTATATGACCAAAGCGTTCATTTTCCGGGACTGACTCTTCTTTAATGCTTAATATATGGCTGACATCAAGCTTTTCCATTAATTGAATGTCTTTAATAGGAATATCACTTCCAAGATATAATCCGATATCGATTTTATTGTATTCCTTTTGATTGAACCAAAAATCGTTGTAATAAATATATTCATAATTAATTGCAGTTTCAGTTTTGTGGCCTTTAATTGGCTTTAGTTTGGGCGGACCCTTCTTCTTCTTCTTCTTCTCCTTCAGTTCAGACATTTTTTTGTTAATTAATTGAAATAACGAAAAGAAATGAAACAAAAGTTTTATCACAAAAAAATGTGTACAAAATCATCAAAAAAGCACTTAATTTCAACCTTTGCTTTTGAAATTCAAAATTTGAATCTTTCGTCACTCATATCAATGAAATAATGAATATATTTTTTTTTGAATGTTTAGGTTATGTTTATTTCCATTGAATTTACAGTCAATAGGTATATATAGGACTCAATTTCACAAAATTTCCTTAACTTTAGTTTTAAAGTATTTTGAAGTCACGCAAAGTTTGGCTCAAAATTATCTGTTTTTGTCCGTTTGTGTCAACAAATCCTAAACTCTGATAATTCGTATGGAATTTAAATCATCGGTTAATCCTTTTTATCATAAAATAGACTCAACTCAGAGTAAATAACATTAATTTTTAATTCAATTGAATTCAAGTTTTATTTATTTATAAATATATAAATTAAAAGTAAATTAAAAATTGATTTTAGGGATCAATAAAAAAAAACTGAATTCAAATCAATTTTAATTAAAAAATATAATTTTTGAAACTAAAGAAATAATTTAGTTATTAAAGAGAATAAAATTGAACTATAGTTTTAAAAATATGATTTTGTTGTTTATGTGATAATTTTACCTAGTTCAATATTTAAAATATAAAATTTTATTAATAAGTAATTTAATAATTAAATTTTATCGCATTTTAACAATAGATTAGATGAGAGGCAATGAATTTAAAGCTATAATTAATACAATTTTTGTGATTAAATACTAAATCAACTCTTTTTAAACGGTTTTAATCAAGTATTGCAACTGCACTGACACTAATTGTAATCACCATGATTCTTTTCCTTCTTGTGGTGACCACTTCCGTCACAATCTTAATAGAAATAGTTTTGGGCGCATTTATTCTGATCTCGCATTTATTGCCTTTGACTCTGAAGTATATTTTTTGGTCGGATTTCTCTAATTTGATGACAGTTTCCTTATATTTATTCATTATTTTAATGAATTTGATTTCGGTTTTTGTCTTATTTTTGGCGCTATTATCCGGTTATTATGAAAAGTGGTTTTCATACGAAATATTTGGTCTGATCTCACTGTCGGTTATTCTCTATCTGTGGGCCCACAAAATCGAGACGGGAAACGACTATTTCGAAGTTATGGTCAAAGAAATCTATGATCAGAACGTAAAGAATTCCAATCCGTTGCAAAAATGTGACTTCAGAAGTAAGTGCTTTGAGATCTCGCTTTTCCATCGAAACAGAAAGTGTTGCGGTTGGGACAGACCTCAAGACTATTTCAAATCCGATTGGAATATAGAGCACAGGGATCAACAATATCTGCCCAAATATTGCTGTTTCTTTCGAGACTTGAAATATGCTTCGAATAACTGTACCATCAAATCAATCAATAGATTCACAAATGGATGTCGTCTTTCAATGATCGAAGACTTCGAGACTTTCAATCCAATCAGTTATCGCTATGGTTTGGTTTATCCCTTCCTTAAAGCAATTTCTTTGGTTTGTTTCAAGATCTGCAAAATGTATTCATTACTTCCCAGGGCTGAGGGTATATTCTCTTACGTCATTCCCAACTGAGAAGTTATACTTTTCTCAAATAAAAGTCTATTTTGTGGATTACTTTCAAAAATTGTTAAATATTTGAGATATTATTAAATCTATTGCTTTCAATGAATTGAATTTTCATAAATTATTGTCGAAAATAGTTTTTATTCGATTTTATTTGATTTAAACAAAATTTCAAATTTGTTTGCATTTGTTATAAGAATTTTTATAAAAATCATAGAATAAGTAAAAGAAAACTAAGGGTTGAGTCAAACCAAAGTAAAACCAGAAAACTGGATAACCCTTTTGAAGGAATACCATTAGTGTGCCGTAAAATATACCAAAAGCAAACTGAGCCAATTGCATCTGAGTCAAATACTTCTTCCACCATAAATAGGGTCTAATCTCTGGTCCCAAAGAAGACAACGCATAATACGAATACATAATCGTATGAATAAATGAATTGATTAAAGCAAAGAGAGCGGTGGCCGGCATTACGGCGTTGTGCTTAAGACACAGCCATCCAAACACCGGAACACATGTGTGATGATAGAGATGGAGGAAAGTTATGTGAGAGTTCTTTTTGCGCAAAACAAAGAATACTGTATCCAAAAGGTCCAAGAATTTGGTCCACCAGTACCAATACCCCATTGACAATTCCCAAATGGCTCTTGGTGATTTATCTGATCTGTCCGGGTATTGAAAATCTATGAAACGTTTCCCGTATTCACAATTGATTACAACTAATATGAAAAAGTAAGCGTTGAGGACAACCATCAGTATATTATAGGATAACATAAGTGGTTTCAATTGAATCGGTTCTCTATTCTTCATGAGTTTGGGTCCAAACCATTTGGCGAATAATACATACGAAGCCATTATAGCAGAAAAAGTAAAGGGAGAGATGTCTATTAAAAACCAGTCTTTAGTCCGCGGGTCCTGACATTCAATCCAATAGTAATGGAAAATATAGCTTAAAGTGGAGGCCATTCTCGACAATATCCACATTAAAGATGGGCTGAAATATAAATTCAAGTAAAAGTTAAATGCAGTAAAATTAACAAGTTCATTTACTTTTTAATAAAAAAAATTAATTAACAATTCTTTAATAAACAGTTCTGTAAACTTATTCCATTGACTAATGAGCATGGTGATCTTAGAAATATGATTGTATTATACAAATACATTACCTTTACTTTTAAGAATTGATGAAAAGAACACTTTATAATACTTTGGATTATTTAATGAAAATATTTCAAACACTGTCTCCGACACAACAAAAATGAAGTGAAATCGAAAATTTGAGCCAACCTTTTACAGTAAAGGCATCTTTTGTGAGGTATTTTACCTGAAAAGTTCAAGACTTGATATAATATGTGTTATATTTCTATCCATCAAATTTTGATGTGAAATATAGTCCCAATTTTAGATAAAAGTAAACATTTAATTCTCTATTTTTTGAAAAATAATTAATTTTGTGGAAAACTTTTGATGAAAACTCTTTTGAAGTTTAAATGTGTATTGAATTTAATAATAATTTGATTGAAGGCATAACTAATATTTGATCCCTTATTGACAAACAATTAAAAGTAATTCAATACTAAAGTTTGAGAAATTAAAACACTTTTACTTAACAATAAAATCCCAGTTATATAATAAAAATTAGACCATGAACAAGTCGTGAGTTTTAATCAAGTTCATTTTCTACTAAAAGACAAAAAACACTTATGTAATAATTGTGTCAATCATTAAAATAATAGTTAACCTTGCTAAATTAAGAAGAATATTAAATTTTGACATAAAAAAATGTATCAATAATTTAAAGTCACGACAATAGCCTTTAATCGGGGGTTGACTTTGACGGACAACTTTCCTCATATCAGTATTACCTAATTTAATGTCAAATGAAATGTTATGTAAAGTTTCTTATTGTTTAGTTAAATGATCTAGCTACATTTCTACAATTTCTAATTCGATATAAAACTAGATTGAAAATTAAAATTTTGAATTATTTAATACTTTTACTACAAAAACATGTGTTTAAATGAAGTATAAGTTTTATAGTTATTTAATCAGTTTTATTAAATCATTAATAAAATTAATTATTAAAAGAATTTTAACAAAAAATTTTTTAATAATTTTGATTTTCTTTTAATGAAATATATTTTCTCTTTTATTCTAAAAGTTTGACAAAACTGTAAAAAAATGTGTTCTAAAGAATTACAACTCAGAGCTAATGTCGAAAACAAAACAAAAGTTAATAAACAAAATGAATATAAATTGCAAATCGTTTGGCGAAATGTCATTATTATGTCATTACTTCATGTGTTGGGATTTTACGGCTGGTATTTGGGACTGAAATACTCCGGATGGAAGTCCTATGTTTGGGCCTATTTTATTGGTTACTTCTCATCGTTTGGAGTATTGGCCGGTTCTCACCGTCTATGGACTCACCGCTCATATAAAGCTCATTGGATTCTACGACTACTACTAATGTTTATGCAGACAATGGCCCTCCAGAACGACATATATGAGTGGTGTCGAGACCATAGGGTTCACCATAAGTTCTCTGAAACAGATGCCGATCCCCACAACTCGAAGAGGGGGTTTTTCTTTTCACATATGGGTTGGCTTTTGGTTAGAAAACATCCCGAAGTTATTAGAAAAGGAAAGACTATCGATATGTCCGATGTTTGGGCCGACCCTATAGTTAGATTTCAGCGCCGATTCTACATTCCTTTGGTTTGTGTTTATTCTTATAAATATTTATATAAAATTTAAGTAAAATGACTAATATATTATCTAGGTAATTTTATTTTGGGGAATATTTCCAGTTTCAGTACCTATTTACTTTTGGAATGAACCCGTTTTGAGGGCGTTTTGTGGTAATTTTTTCCGGTACATAATGGCCTTACATATGGCCTGGTTAGTCAACTCCGCCGCTCATATGTTTGGCAATCGGTATATCTTTTATTATTAATTACTTTTTATGTCTTCACTAAAGTTTTGGCATAACATAAGTTTGAATTTTTATTTGTTTTCTAAATAAATGATATTTCAGTCCATATGACAGTCGACTCGAGCCAAGAGAAAACTCATTAGTTGTGTTCTTGTCATTAGGAGAGGGATATCATAACTATCATCACACGTGAGTTACAAATAATGAGTTTTCCGACAACTTTTATTTTTTAACCAAATTAGTTATCCCTGGGATTATTCTGCGTCAGAGTTGGGTTGGAGAGACAACTTTAATATAACCACCGCTTTCATTGACTTCTTCGCATATTTGGGTCTCGCCTGCGATCGTAGAACTGTCCCTAAAGATGTAATCCACAAAAGAATGATAAGGACTGGCGATCACACCGTTTATACCGGTCCCACATATAAGACTCTGCATATGCTAAAAGGTCTGATAATAGTAACCTGGCCACTTTGGTTATCTTTTATCCTGAGACATTTTCTTAGATAATTGTAATCTTAAGCTTTAAAATACATAATTTGAATATATTTTATACCGAAGAATAAGAATTAAATGTTCACTAAATAAGGGATTCTAAAATTGATAAAAACTTGCACTCATTTTATCTTTTTTACCTTGAATAATAATAACTTTAAAAAGTACCTTGGTCATATCTTTTTATTTATTATATAATTAATCACTACTTTTTATCAAATGTCTTAAAATGAGTCCGAACTGAAGGACAATATTTGTTATGAGTAGAGTATCTATAAATAACTGACTAAAGATAAACAGAGTTTAAACTATTAAATAGAGTCTATTTAATAGAGTATATAAAGTCGTATTTCCCCCCATTCATTAAATCTATTCAAATCTACTTTTCTTATTACTAGTTACTATTTCAAATCTAATTATCTATAGTTTTATTAATTTCAATAATAATAATAAAATTTTTAAATCATTCAATAAGATTTGTATCATTAATTAGTCCCCTAAATCTATAAACCCTTTTTTAAAAAAGTGTCCTTTGATTTTGACCACAAACTTTGTTTATATTTTTCTAATTTTTGCTGAATTTACTAATTTTAATGGAATAAATATTAAGAAATTTAACTAGTTTATAGAAAATAATGAAAGTCTTAATTTTAGTCGAAATTTGTAAAAATTAATAACTATTTAAATAATTATTTGATTTATTTTTATTACCGATTATAATGAATATCAAGACTTTTATTTCACCTAAAAATGTATACTCTAGTTATTAATAAATTTTTTTATTTTGACATCAAATGTTATAAAAGATATGATAGGCTATAATCGAGGAAATTGTCATTCAATTGATAAAACAGTATTAAAAACAATTCTCATTAATTGTCTTTATGTTCTATTAAAATGAACTAGTACATTTTAAAATAAATAATATTTTGGATAAGTGTTCGCTCAAACGACATATTTTGCATCACATCCTCCGAACACATCCGTCAAAACAACTGAACAAATACTGACATCAATTCAAACATTCAAAGAATTCCTATAACAGTCAGCGCCCAGTTTTGTCCCTCCAATAAGTGAATGCTATTGTTTTCTATCGAATGATTTTATTATTTTATTTGCTCTCAATTTCAACGTCAGTACAAAATCGAGGCGCGACTGTATTTGAACGGAAAGTAAGTATTCAGTTATCGGCAGACATTTGTTCCTTAAATTCATTTCATTAAAAATTGTTTTCTGAAAATAAATTTCATTTTGAATTAAAGCCTTAAAATGCAGGCAATTAAATGTGTTGTCGTCGGAGACGGGTTTGTAAATCAGTCTTTAATTTTAAATAGAATTTTAACACTTCTTTGAATTAAAACAGAGCTGTGGGTAAGACATGTCTTCTGATTAGTTACACAACTAATGCCTTTCCCGGGGAATACATCCCAACGGTGTAAGTATTTCTTATTTTTACTACAAATTAAAGTTAAAATTTGCAAAAAGTTTTGACAATTATTCTGCGAATGTGATGGTTGATGGTAAACCCATTAACCTGGGCTTATGGGATACGGCCGGTCAGGAGGATTACGATAGGCTCAGGCCTTTATCCTATCCACAGACAGTAAGCAGTGAATTGAGTGATGATATAATTTTATGAAATATTCTTTGAAAGGATGTGTTCCTAATATGTTTCTCCTTGGTAAATCCGGCCTCTTTCGAAAACGTCAGATCAAAGGTTTGAGTTATTTATTATGCTTTAAATGAATGACAAATAATTTTCTTTGAAATAGTGGTTCCCAGAAGTGAGTCATCACTGCTCTCAGACTCCAATTATTTTAGTCGGAACTAAACTTGATTTGAGAGACGACCAAAAAACTATAGAAAAGCTCCGGGAAAGGAGACTAAGTCCAGTCTCTTATGCACAGGGATTGTCAATGGCTAAAGAAATCGGTGCCACTAAATATCAAGAGTGCTCTGCACTCACACAAAAAGGTTTGAAGAATGTCTTCGACGAAGGGATTAGAGCTGTTCTCTGCCCTAAACCAACAAAACGAGCGAAGAAAAACTGTATTTTATTATAGTTTTATATTTTAATAAAATACAACTAAAGTCTATGAAATATTTATAAATTCTGTAATTCATATGAAATTAATTAAATCAATTGTAAACAGAATATAAGGATTTAAACTTTGAATTTGAATTAAAACATAACTAAACTTTAATGAAATAAAAACTTTTTAAAAACGACCAAGTTAACTTTCAATTAACTTTCTAAATTGGGTTTATACCAGGGATTGCGAAAGTAATCCTAGGGTTGAATTGGTCAAAATAACCCACCCTAGAGCTAAAAACCTTGTCAGTCCTAGTGTTTGTCCATAGACGCTAATGTTAAGGTTTCAAAATCTTAGGGGAAGGTATTTTTCCTAGGGAGTATTCCGGAAAACACCCTTTTGTCAGCCCTGGTTTACACTTATCTCATTCATATTAAGCCATGAAAAATATATTCTTTTGGAATACAATAAACTCAGATTACTATCATTTAAGAGTGAATTCAATTTATTTAATAAATATTAAATAATTTAGTTTTACTTTTATATAAAAACATTAAATTTATGTGAATTGACTTAAATATAAGAATAAAAATCAAATTTTTGTAAATTAAACGAAAGAATTAAAAGTTTTTAGTGTATATTAAAATGGTTTTAGAGTTCATTGTGTTTGTCGTTAAACACTTCGAATCCGACGGCTTTTGACGAATGTATGCAACCGATTAAAGATCGGACGTCAACAAAGTTTTGGCACTAAACAAATAATTAGTTCATCGAAAGTAACAAATGAGATAATTATACGTATTCTGAGGTGACTTCCGATCCATAAGTCTTAATGCAAACGGACTGATCCTTGAAGAACACCGTCTCTTTGTTCTTCGTTTGATAGTAACCGCGGAATTCAATGGGAAGAGTGATTTTGTCTCCGATCCGATTTGTATATATCATAGCGGTTGGGAATAAATCCGGCGGAAAATTAATACGGGATGTGTTAAAAGCTGAGCTGTGCCTTATTGTCAATTTTCCATTTCTGTAGGCTATTTTAGACTCTGTCGGCTGTAAATTACTGCCCGACGGCAGTGGAGTCGAATCCACGAAATACATTGATTGAGTCCAAGACTTTTTATTGGTGTCGACTGTGATTATATCCCATTTGAGATATTCAAAGCCAAAGTTATTCCACGCGATGTCCTCCTTATGTTTAAAAGTCTTGCCGTTGGCTTCGGGTACGAAGACTGTTATCCCCTAATCAATAGACAAAAGGGTTAAAGTTTTTCCTCATAAAAACAATAGCAATACATTTCCGTCGCTGAAATAATTGGCATAAATCTTGTTATCAGACCAAAAGGCAAATCTAACATCAGATCGATCTTGGACATCCGGATTCAAAACGCCTGTCAACACTTCTTTTTGGAGTTTAACGTTTTTCCAATCAATTTGATGGCTATCCTTCAGAAAAGGCATTATATACGGCCGACGAAACAAATATATCGTTTCATTTGAGATCAAACCGTTTTGATAGACAGCGAGTCCCGAATCAAAGCTCGCATTTCTACAGATTTCGTCCTAAAGTCAGTGAAAACAGAATTTTAATCACTATTTAAACCAATAAAATATAAATTACTTTCAGTTTCTGATTTTCGCCCGAATTTTGGCCACAAACAGCGCTCACAGCGCACATTAAAACAATTAAATGAAAGGACAGCATAAGAGTTAGGGATAACTCAAATGAAATGAATGGTTAGGTTTTCGGCAAATTATATCAAAAGTCGAAATTGAGTTCGAATTTCAAAATACAATCGTTTGTCGACTGAACTCACGATATATTCTTATGCCATGTTCCCGCTTGCACTTTAACCGGTTTTACACTTTATTTAAAGTGTTGGTAGGAACAGTTAAGTATACTTTATCTACACTTTAAATAAAGTGTGACTTTAATTCTTAAGTGTACACTTAAACCAAAGAATGAATAGAAGAGCATTGAGTGAAACAAACATTTGGATTAAAATCTTTGTTTAATGCAAATAAGTGTTTGTTAGAAGGGACAGACTTAAAAATTTTCTCACTTTAAATAAAGTATAAGTATTTAAAGTGTAAGTGTATACGGGAACATGGCATTAGAGAATAATTCTATAAATATTTACAGTTTTGCAAAAAAAAATGTTTAAAACATTTTATAACCAATAAATGAATTTTTCAATTGTTTTCAATAAAAAATATTTTGAGAACATCTATGAAATGTTTAATTAAAATTAAATTGTATTATTAAAATGATCAAGGTCATTGTGTAATATAGTAGTTCTGTTTAAAAACAAACTTTTAAAAAAAGTTTAAATTATGTACTCTTTTATAAACTTTATTTTTATTCCGAATAATTGATATAAACCTTAAGTAATTCGAGTCATTAAAAGAATAATACAATTCGTGCCAAAAGACTCGACTTTTACTTCAATTTATTTAATTTTAGTTATTTTAGTGAATATTTAAACGAATTTTAATTATGAAATAAAATTTTCGAGAATTTTTCCATTACTTTAGGAATGCGTTTAAGATTTAATTAAACTTTAAGTAAACTAAATGATTGTTTTAAATGTTTAACTTAATTACAAAAGTATTTTTTTCAAATTACGAATCTATTGAAAACTATTTATCACAAATTAGTCAGAAAATAATTGATAATATGTTTAAATACTTTAAACAGACAAAGATTAGTGATATTTTCAATAATTAGTGCATAATATTCTTTGTATAAATTTCTATACGAATTTATAATAAACTTCTCTTTTTATGAACTGACCGTTTTTGTGAACTTAAGGGGCTGTAGGGCTGCTGTTCATACAAATGGCAGTCGAGTGTAATTAGTTTTAATAACATTTAATTATAATAAAAATCTAAAATATTTTAATTTTAACATTACATTAAAGATTTGATTTCATAATTAATTCCATAAAAAGAAATAAATTTAAATAAAATTTAGTCGAATAAAGATATCATTAATATCTGATAGAAATAACTGAGTCATCGGAATAATTAAATTCCAAATTTAGATCCTTGCAATAAATTCTATTGAATAGGATGTGTTTCCAGCAATAGTGATGCAAACCCATTGGTTATCCCATTAATCCCCAACTTTTTAAGTGCACTGATTTTGCGCTAATCTTTCGATCGAAACTATTTTTGAAGAAAATGTAAACAAAAACAGAAGAAATCATTAAAATACTTTCAGTCGAAAATTTTCATGAATTGAGTGCTATATTTCTCACATTTTGTTGTCTTAACTCTTATAAAATAAGATAATCGAAGAAATGACAGAACAGAACATAGTTTATGATCCGGTATTTGAAATAATACCGAAAAACTCCACTTTCTTTCTTATTTGGAGGGTTGAGGTAAATGTCTTTTTGTTTTAAAATATAATTTAAGAATAATTTTTTTTAATAATTATTTTCAAAATAAATATATTCTTGTTTTTTATAAATGAATTCACAGCAGTAATCAAGGTCAATCCATAACTTTTTCTTTTGAATGATTCTTAAATATTAAGCAAATATTTCAATGAATTCAATAAATGTATATAATTTTCTCGACCAGAATTTCTAAAATTATTAAAGTTTACCAAAATAGCTGTTAGAACTTGGTCATTTAATACGATCTTATTTTCAGGGAATTTTAATATTTATTTATTTAGTAATTGTTAGACATTTGTTCTAAATATGAAAACCTCTTTAAATAAAAAGTAAATAAAAATTATTGAGTGAATGAAAGTGTTGTTTCCCTAACTCTTAATGTTTGTTGACTTTTCATAAAAGTTTTGATAACAGATTTAAAAGAATTCTGAGAATTATTTTTAATTGTTTCGCACAGAATTTAAAGTTATGTGTAATACCTCGTTCAGATTATGGCAAATTTTACAATGGTGATTCTTATATAATCGCTTGCGTAAGTTCTCATTGTTTGTGTGGTTTTCTTATTTCGAGACTTTTATAAATAAAAGGGAACCGAATTCAAAGAAAGAGGAGATTCACAAATGGAAAGCCATCCGTTAAAGGGGGAGCTCTACATTCACATACATTTCTGGATTGGCTCCAAATCATCTCAGGATGAGGCGGGTATTGCCGCTATTAAGACAGTAGAGATGGATGAATATTTGGGTGGTTCACCTGTTCAGCACAGGGAGACAGAAGGTATTCATCAAATATTTCCAATAAGAATTGACAGAAAAAAAACAGACTCTGAAACAAACATTAGGGGAATATTTAATTTGATACTAGTTACTTTTTAATAGGGTAATATTATTGCCTAATTGTACGTTATATTAAAAATATAGTGAAAATGACCTAGTTGCTAATTATAAGCCATTCTTTTTTTTGGATAAACACTTAATTAAATTGTAATTTTAAAAATAAGATTTTGAAATAATTTCTTGAAATCTGTATTAGATTTATGAAGTATACAGTGATATACAACCTAGTTAATTATAGTTAACTCGTTAATTATAGTAAACTTCAAGTTTTAGAACTTTTTGTTATATTTATGTCAACAAATTTGTCAAACGTTTTGGTTAACGAAATCTTTAGTTTTGATTTATTTTTACGATAAAAACTAAAAAAAAACTTTATTGCAGGAAATGAATCACAACTGTTCCTATCATATTTCAAAAAAGGACTAAGGTAATTTCAACTAATTTCAACTTTAGTTCAAATTTATTGCAAAAATAGTTTATTTATAATAATAAACAGTTATAAGTTATAACAAAATGTGAAAAAAATTCCAACATTTATTTGCATTTAAATAATGAACATGTTTAAAAGCAATCAAGTTTGAAAACTTGAAAAAATGATCTTGCTTAAATAATCTCGATATCAGTTAAATATTACAAATGTTTTCTAATTTAGTTAATTGAAAAAAAATATAATTAACTGAACATTAGATTTGAATTAAAACAAATGAAATCAATAGAATACTTGTGGGAGGAGTGGCCTCAGGCTTTCATAAAGTGGACTTCACAATAAAGCCAGTACTTTACCATGTTAAAGGCAAACGTAACCCTATTATCAAAGAGGTATTAAAAGTTATTGACTTTTGTTTTCTAATAAATTACTAAAATTGAATAAAAGTTACCAGAAATTAATTGGTTGCCCTTCAATGACGGCGATATCTTTATTCTGGCCACGGGCAAATACATATTCTTATGGACGGGTAAACACGCAAATAATATGGAAAAGGTTAAGGCTATTCGTATCGCTGAAGCCATTAGAGAAGAGCACAGCCATTACTCCGAGTCTATTGTGATTGTCGACGACGAAGAAGAACAGCTCGACTTATCTGCTGAAGAACTCAAGGCTTTCGAACAGTTCTTACCCTTAAATAAGAAATGTGTCGACAGTTATGACCCCAAAGAAGATGAGAGTAAATATGAGACAAAAGAGAGAGAAGACGTTGTTCTCTATCGCTGTACTGAAGAGCAATTCGATTCCACTCAAGAGTTAACCCGGTTCACAATGCAAGCCATGGGCTCTATTAAAATAAGCAAGGTCAAAAATGGACCACTAGTTAAAAGTGATTTGGATTCAAACGTAAATATTATCGAATTATTTATCAAATTTCCTGAACAATGTTTTAATTAAAGGATACTTTTATTGTTGACAACGATGTGGACGGCATATGGGTTTGGGTCGGAAGTAAGGCTTCGCGTAAGGAGAGGTCAAGTGCTATGAAATACGCCAATCAATTGATTAAAGACAACAAATATAATCCAAACACTAAAGTCTCGAAAGTAATCGAAGGCTCAGAAGGGATTCAATTCAAGTCATTGTTTAAAACGTGGGATACATTACAAAAGGTTAATATCGATTACAGCAGAGGTTATGTCGGAAGAGTAGCCAAAGCGGTCGACAATAAAATTGATACTAGTTCCAAAGCAATTAAAGAAAATCATAAACTTTCGGCCGAAACACAACTATTAGATGACGGAAACGGAATCAAAGAATGCTATTATGTGGACAACAATCAACTCTTAACTCTAAAAGAGGAACATTTCGGACGATTCCATAAACAAAATTGTTATGTAATCGTATATAAGTATAACTCCGACAAAGTTATCATTTATTATTGGTTCGGTTCGGAAACTACTCCCGGAGAACAAGATTTGGCCGAAACGAAGGCATTCGAAATGGACGCCAAACAATTTGGAGGCAAATCAGTATTAGTTCGCGTCACTGAATGCCAGGAACCAATTAATCTATTATTTATATGCCACGGATTGTTAACTATTTATAAGGGAAAATACGATCCGAATACTTCTCTCGACAATTGTCTTCTTCAAGTGAAGGGAACCACTGAATATAATTGTAGAGCAGTTGAGGTTGAAATGAACGCCTCTTCACTCAATTCAAACTGTGTTTTCCTATTGAAAACTCCGAACCGAAACTATATTTGGGCCGGAAATGTATGTCCTATACCTTTACTTTTTATAAATTATTTTTAACTTATTATATTAGAAAAGTATTGGCGATAAGAGAGAAATGGCCCACAAATTCATTAAAGAGTCAACCATTGAGTCACAGTTAGTATCTGAAGGCAAAGAATCGGAAGAGTTTTGGCAATCGTTGGGCGGAAAAGGAGAGTATGAGAGCACTAAAGTCGATAAACTCATTCATGACTTCCTTACGGCCCGACTCTTCGAATGGAGAAAAACCAAATTCGAAGAAATTGTTCAGTACGAGCAAAGTGACCTTGATCCTGATGATGTCATCATTTTGGGTGAATTCCTTACTTTATGTCTCAATTTATGTTTGTTTTGAATATCAGATGCTTTCGATGTGTTATTCATTTGGTTGGGAACTAAAATCAAAGACAAATATAGTTTAAAAGCCGTCAAAATTGTCGAACAATTCATTAGTAGAGACGTCCAGAAAAGGCCAACAAATCTTCCCATACATGTTGTGAGACAGGGATGCGAACCGACAAATTTCACCGGGTTCTTTGCTAAATGGAATAACCATTACTGGGATGTAAGTCATTGTTTCCATTTTTTTTTCTAAAAATAGGATTAATTTCTAATAATTTTTGAAATAAATTTTAGAAAAATGAAAATTTCGATGATTTGAAGCGAGAAATGAGAAAAGCTTTTATGAAGAAATTCCCTGTCAAATAAGCCAAGGTAACTTAATTAATACTTAATTTCTTAAATTTAAATATTTAATAAGTGTTTGATTTCTATACAAAATCTATTTAAAGATATATTTATTGTTTAATTTCAATAAAAATTTGTTGAAATTGAAGATAAAATTTATTTATCAAAACTTTATATTAAAACTCTTATCACAGAATAATTGGATAAACAAATTCGATATAATTATTAATAAATCAATTTATATGAAAGTTATTAAACTTTTTTCAAGTCATAATTATTAACAAATATTTTAAGTCATTTTTACAAATTATTTATGAAATAATTTTTAGTCAAAAAACTATAAAACTCTGAAAAAAAGTTAATTTCAAATTAAGGACAAAAGAATGCGAATTACAAAGACTTGATTCGCAGATAAGTATATACTTTGAAAACATTATTGGAAACAAAAAAACTGCCAAAAAAGTTAACGATTTATAATCTGAATACTATTTACTGAAACCAAAGTGAAGGATACGCCGCATAAATACCGGTCCGTTCCAAAGACCTCTAAAATATGGCAAAATAACAGAATAAAAGATTAAAAATGTATTAAAAAAGTATAAATACTTGAGTAATCCATTCCAATACATATTTGGCATTAAATCCTTTTTCATATAATACATAGATTTACGTTCTTTTGACTGATCGATAGGAAAGGTCTCTAACGGTTCCATATTGTAATCAAATTCAGCTAAAATACATTTGTCGAATCCGGTGACGAGTGGACACGACGTGTAGCCATCGTAGTGTGCGTACGGCTGTTTGCCTTTCATTTGAGCCAAAAGATTGCGCGAAACGATTGCATTCTGTGCGGCCACCGCTGCGGCCGTTTTCGATGTGGGAACACTGGCACAGTCGCCGATCGCAAAGATGTTCTTATACTTGACGTGTTGTAGTGTCTCTTTATTGACTTCAACAAATCCTGTCTGAGGATCGGCTATTGGCGATACGACAGGCGGTGCACTCATTGGAGGAGAGATATGAAGCATATTATAAGGAATGCGTTTCTTTTCATTTAATTCCAAGTCTTCAAATATGGCCTCTTTCTTGTGGGGGTCCACTTCCACTAAATTCTGATGGAAATTGACTCTAATATTCCTGTCCTTTACGATTCCCGACAGAGTTTTGGCATATTTAGGGGCACCGAATATGACTTTGCCGGCGGTGTTATATATTATGTTAATCTTATCGCGTATTCCTTTCTGTTAGAGAAATGACTGATAAGACTAAGAAAACAGTTTTCAACGAAAGGGTTCAAAAACTCGATTAAAACAAAGTGTTTGACCGACAAAAGTATTCATTCATTTGATTAATGATTAAAATATAGAAAAAGAAATTAAAAGTTAAAAAATAATAGAAAAGTCTTTTGAAATAATAATAATTTTTGATAAATTGGTTGAAATAGTTTTAGTAAAAATGAGTCCAAATTAAGTGAATATATCCTCACTTCTCTCCAATAGGCATCTGATAAATACATAATCTTTTGAGGTGCTCCAGCACATTTTATGGCTCCATTGGGGAACGTGAAGATAGCGTTTCCTTCTTTAATGTTTTGTATTGAGGGAAAGGTCTTCGTAACGGTTTGAACGGAATAATTAGAACAGACTCCAGGCGTTTCAAAAGCTTCGGGCAATCCTTTGATTTTATGCCAATCGATATTCATTCCGACGGCGACCAACAGATAATCATATTTAATGACTCCGTTGGCTCCGGACAGTTGTATTTGATTGTTGTCCGGCTCTATGGCCACACACTTGTCTTTAATCCAATGAACTTTCTTTGGCATAACTTTAGTCATAGGACGGGACGAATCCGACAATTTCTTAATACCGGCGCCGACGAGTGTCCACATCGGCTGATAGTAATGGGTCTGAAGACAATCAACTGATAAGAATTGTGGCAAAACAATAGACATATTAAAGAGTAATACTTCTGTGGGTTCGATGACCGCCACTTTCCCTTTGTCTAAGACACTCAACACTTCCGCAAACTTGGATGCAATGGAAAGGCCTCCGGCACCCCCTCCGACGATCACCAAATAGTAGTGATCTTTCGTTCGAAGAGAAGCGTTGGTCGCATACCTTCGCAACTGATTAGAAGACAATCGACTCAATGACAGCATTGTTTTGTTCTTCAGAACTGCAAACAACTAATTCTTCAAAACAAAAGACAATAGATTTTCAGTCATATATTTTTAGAAATCACTTAATTTAATGATTCAATGATTCAAACAGTGATTAGTTTTTGTTTACCATTTTGTTTGTCTTCAAAACTGACGATAATATGCGTGAAAACCAGTGCTGCCATCGAGAGATCACATCATTAGTATTAGAGAAGAATATTCTTAGACTAAGAATCTATTGAATACAAGACTTTATATTAAAAATTATCGACAGTTTTAAACCGTTTATTATATAATAAATCGATTAAAAAGTAGTCAAATCTCGAGACAATACTTTCGAAAACTATTCATAAAAAGGAAAATATATTCAAATAAATGAAAACATTTTCTTATAAATCAATTATTAAATCCAACGAACAGTTAATCAATAAAATAAAATATAATTTGAGGTCAAAACAGTTAATCAAATACTTATATAAGTTTATAAACGTTAAGAAGTGAGTCGACTGTGCGATGCAAAGGAATAAAGCGGTACTATTAGGACATGAGGCCAACAAAAAGGCTGAGTCGGGTCACTATTACGGAGCGATAGACCTTTTCTCCAAAGCCATCGAATTATATCCATTTGATTATCGTTTTTATCTGAATCGCGCCTTTTGTTACGAAAGGATAGAGTTATGTCACTTATGTCTGGCCGATAGCGAAGAGGCCATACGTCTCAACCCTTCTATAGAAAAGTGTTATTTCCGTAAAGCCAGAGCTTTGGTCGGTCTTAAAGAGTGGACTAAAGCTGAAGAAACATATAAACAGATACTTCAGATGAACCCTTACTGTGCGGAGACCAGAGACGAATTATCCGGAATGAGATGCACAGCACTTATAGATATGGGTTTCGACAAATCGACTGCTCTCAGAGGCGCCAACACTTATGACTCGATTCGGGCGGCAATCGATGGACTATTAGCTGAACAACGGGTTAACAAAAGTGATGGACAGACATTAATTGATTCATTCAAACCATTGGAAACTATCGACACTAATATAAGTCATAACTGTTTCCAAGTAATGAATTCATTGGAGACAAACACGGGTTGTGCCGACTCTTTCAGGCCGAACTCAGGCATCAAATTCATTACTACAAATATTGAAGAGTCAGGGGTCAAATTTGCAGACAAAGCAAAGACTTGGGCACAATTAGTCGAAACACAACCATTGGAGAGATCAGTAATCGGGTCAGGAATAAAACCATTGCCGGTGTTTACATCGATTCTTAAGGCGAGTGAAAAACTATTGAAACCGACGAATATCTGGAATTACAACGGATTGAGAGTTGAAAACGTAAACTCCGATAACAAGAAGTCATTAATGAAAAAGTTCTCCACTTTCGGTAAAGTGAAAGCCATAGAACCGGTCCGTAACTGCAAGTCTTCTATTTGGGTGTTCTTCGATAATCCGATCTCACCGGTTGAGGCTATCGCTAAACTTCAGGGCACAGTCCATACAGACATTAATCAGTATTATAACGGACAGCCGGTGCCGTTGCGATTGTTCTTCGCGCCCACTAATGATCAGACAGAGCTCAAGTTCTGTCGACCCAAACAGCCTCAGGACAATAAAGGCGAGTGTTATTACTGGCGCACAACTAATTGTTCACTTGAGGAAAAGTGTCCACTTCTGCACATACCGGTCAACAAACACATTGACGCACAGGTATGGATGAAGACTCGCGACGGCAAACAGATATGAGTCATCCCTTAAATAATAATAATTTTAAATGTATTTTAACTTAAAAAATGTTTTTCCTTTTTGTTATAAAAACAAATATTTGTATTAAAACTTTAAAATAATTTTAATTTTAGTATAAGAAATGATAAATAATTCCGAAATAATTAAAAAATTCTATAATACAATAGAAAAGAAGTGTTTGTTATTTAAAATTTTATTCTCAAACAAACGATAATTTCGTATTCAATAAGATATGTGAACTCGAAAATGTTATTCATTACTACAGAGTTTAGTCACACACTTTTGTTGCTAAAAACTGACAAAATTCTGTCCTAAAATAGGACAAAAAAAGACATTTATATAAAGAGACTGTCGAAACACTGACCGATACTTAGAAATGCATAAAACTATACTTTTCAAATGATAGTCCTATTGATATAACATTGCATCATGGAAAAATTGCCTAGAAATTTTTAAAGTTAACGGTAACAGGTATTTTTTGTCTATCAGATAAGACTTAACCTGTGAATTATCTGAACTCAAAATTTGTTAATTAATTTGATTCCTGTATTTCTGGGTATAAATAGAAAAATATAGCCTTAAGTTAAGCGCGCGTTTAAACACAATTCAAATTTAAGTTCCATTTAATTCAAAAATATTTCATTTCTTTTGACTAAATATTTGTCGCAAAACAATAGAAATGTTTGTCTTAAGACTACTTTTCATTAGTTCTGGACTTTTGTTAACAATTTTCTTTGACTTTATTGGTATACAATTCAAAAGAAAAGTTTACTCATTAATGGCTTAAATTATTTTCAAATTCTTAAGGTTTTAGTTCCGGCGCCGAGTCTTGGCCTATGCCTAGGGGTCACGCAGAGGCCTACCAGGCCAAATGGGACAAATACAATATTTGTGGACAACGAATTAGCCAAACCCAAACAAATAAACGTATTCTGAATGGCAGTGAGACGGAGTTGGGTGAATTTCCCTGGGTGGTATCCATTCATATCACTTATGATGACAAAAATTATCCTCCGTACCCTTTATATGTGTGCGGAGCTGTTCTTATCAGCGAATATTGGTTATTGACTACTACCGATTGTGTTGAAAAAAGGTTATTATTATCTTTTAAGCGAAGCAATAAAATTGATCCCTTGTTTAGAATCAAATGGAACATAAAACACAAGTATATCGACCTTTATTTCGGAACCAAATATAAGTACGAATTCAAACAAAGGGTTGAATTTCATAAAAAGTATTTCAATACTAATGATCCGAAGTTCAATTTGACGGTATTCAGAACCATCAATCGCATTACAATCGATAAATTTAGAGTAAATATGGTGTGTCTGCCCAAACCATACATAACTAATAAAGTCACAGAAAAAGGTCTAATCTCTGGTTTTGGATTCATTGATCCAAAAGAAGTGAAACAGGGCTACATTTTGCAAAAAGCGGAATATGAATTCGATCCAGTTGAGAGATGTAAAGCCAAACCCCCCACTGCTAATAGAGTAGAATGGTTTACTGAATCATTCTGTGCTGTGACTGATAAAAGGACCTGTTGGGTATGTATCGTATATGATTCACCCAGGATATTAATTTAAAATCAATTGTTAAGCAAGACCAAGGGTCAAGTTTGGTGCAGTTCGATGGCGACAGAGCTGTCTTAATCGGAATAGTGTTATACTGGAGTGGAATTGAAGCGAATTACAAGTGTGAGACGGGATGGGTTCAGTTCCTCAGAATATCGTATTTTACTGAATGGATCGCAGAAATAGTTGGAGACGATAACCCCACTGATTTCACAAGAGGTCCAGGAAAGACAGGTATACCTGGAGAGACCTCGACTATAGATCTTGAGTTAGAAAATGGTTGCGAACAAACATTCGATAAAAGAATTTCATTAATTATTTTAATGATTTTGATTTCTTATATCTTTAATAATTAACTCAAATCTTCATTTAATTTAGTTTTAAAGAAAATTTACTTTTTTTTTATAAAATTCTATAAAAAGTTATATAAAAATGTATTAAAAATATATTCATTAATATTAATAAATATTGTTTTCAATATTTTTTTTATTTCTTATTTAAAAACTTTTAATTTAAAAGTTATGTAAAAAATGTTTTGGTTCTAAACTCATCTCAACTTTATTTAACAAATTTGTGGATATTTTTCATTAAATTATTTAGAATCTATTAAATATTTTGTTCAAGTACATTTTTTCAACAACATTTTTAAAATTATGTTACCATTTAATAACCCATTGTGTAAGAAATATTACCTTGATTACTTAACTTTGAGTCTAATTTTTTTTAACAAAAACAAAATTATTTTTGGCGACACATTTCTCATACAATTATCCAAAAATATGTCAAAACATATCTAAAAAAGTCGATATAATTTAGTTTCAAATGAAATCATTTATTAAAAATTATCTCAAAAAATGTTATTACTTATCGTTTAAAGAATATTCTTTTTATTCTAATTTTATCAAAAATCTGTGAAATTAGTTTCTATTAAAAAATCTTTTGATAACGTCATCATTATTTAAGTTTCCCAGTGTTAGTCCATTACCTCCTTTCCCATCCTTCAAAAGTTAATCAAATGTCTAAAGATTTTCATTCGTTTATATATAATTTTGTATTAAAAATAAATTTCTTTTTAATTTTTAAGATATCATTCACTGAAAGCGTGTTTTGAATAACTTTTTCGTTAATTCTGTTTCGATAATAATCTATAATATTATTCGATAACGGATTGAAAGGCATTAATAGCAAAGTAATCCTTCAGATAAGTTATATAACCTTGCTATTAAGAATTTCTGAGTGTTTCCCAAGAATATTGAGTTCAATGTCAGCCGGGATAGGAGTCGACTGACTAACTAAATCCAGTTTAAACCGCTTCCAAATGACGACATTCTTTCAAGTCTTGATTCACTAAATCAAAGTTCAATTGTTTTTATCGATTATTTCATTCAACCTTTCTTTCGATTCGGACTTTGGAATATCAAGTTCATTTTTTCATATTAGCTAATGGCCTTCAAGTTGATATTATATAATCTTTTTTTGGCTAGATTAGATTTCGAGAATACCCGGACAACAATTTTTTTTAACATTTTTTTGTTCCCTGAATTCTGATAAATTGTCGATAGATATAAGTTATCCTTGCTCAAAATATAAGATTGTATTCTATCGTTTAAGTACTCAATGAATAGAATTCTTAATAATAAATAAGTGTACAAGTTGATTTTTTTACAATTATCTTATTTTCACGAATTTTACCCACACTTAGTGTTGAAAAACAGTTAAAAATAGTTGACTCAACTTTTTTTTATCGTCGAAAATGTTTTAATAAACAGATCGATATCTCTTTAAATGTAATGATATAACACTAAACATCATTTTATTAGTTCTGTTTTATATCCGAAACATTTTAGTTATTGAATGCGAGTGAAAACATTCATAAAAAATTAGAGCAATTATTCCGTGTCTTTGAATTCAATTCGTTTTTTAATAATATTTTGTAAAACATTTGCAAAACAAATAATATTTGAATTTTTATTCATTCATTTCCATGAATTTCAATAACATGTCTAACAATTGAGGCTTTAATTGGAAACTAAAAAATTCCTAAGACTTCAATTGTCTGTTGTGTTGTCCGGATAGCAATGCAGTCGCAAAAACACAACTCCAATAAAGCACTTCCTTTTTTAGACCAATGAAAAAATTAGCCCTAATCTAAGTATTATTTGTAAGTTACAAATTGGAACTTGTAAACATTGGGAGAGGGAGAGAGGGAGAGAGTGTGTGTATATATATGTGTGTGTGAGAGAGAGAGAAAGAGAGAATAATAATAATAATAAATAAACAAAACAGAGTCTCTATTAGTCACTATTAGATAATTGGAAGGTTTTTAGCGGATATTATCAGATAAATTTAGTGAAATTTGATACCACGAAAATTCAGATCTTTTTTGTGCTGTCCTTGTATTTCACTTTACCAAAAGTGTATGTCTGTGTGTCTAAACAACTAATGAAGATTGAATTCAGTGAAATATTTTCATAAAAGATTTATTTTTAGTCACTTCTGTATTGGAATTCACTTTTATTACTCATTTAATCCTTTTTAGAGATTTTTGGAATAAAAAACTAAAATCCGTTTTAAAAGATAAGTCAAATCAAACCTTTGATACCAAAAATGAATGGATTTTTAATAGTCTTGTGTTATGTCTTAATATTTTCTCATCGGTTATGTAAATGTGATAATTACCCGGAAATTAACCTTGGCGAAGTTGACCTCAGCTCTAATCCAAGTTGTGAGAGAGAGTTACAGCCATTCCTTACTCAGTGTACAAATGAATATCGATATAATGTTCAAAGAGCTATGGAAAGGACTCATTTTAACGTCAGCTCAGAATTGGTACGACGGGTGACCTGTTGTGGTATATGGACAGCACAGCACTGTATGTCCAGAGCTGCCAGAAGACTGAATGTATGTAATATTAAAGAAGCAAGGGCATTTGAAAAGTTACCAATTGAAAGCGATGCTATATCTGTGATGAACCAACACTGCTCTGGTCTCTCCTATTCGTCAAAGTTTTGCTCAAATGCTGTTTCAATCAAAAGTCTACCAAAAACTCTATTTTTATGTTATCTATTCATGTTTCTGGTCGGAAGAATTGGCTCTTCACTCAATTTCTTTTAATAGAGATGTCGTCCGCAGATGTCTTCTGTAAATATTGTTATTCAAATGTCTTAACTCTTATTTTTATACGAAACACAAAATTCTAATTTAAGTCCTAATTGTATATAAATTTAGATATCGTAGAGAAAACTGTGAGCCAAAGAGCACTCATTACTAAAGAGTAGTCATATCTTATAGTCAAACACTTAAATCGAGTCATTTGTTTGAATAAAATAATTATTTCGAAATCGATTTCATATCTCAATGAATGAAATTAACGTTTTGTTTGCGTTTCGATAATATTTCACTTCATTTCAATAAAGTTTATATAATTTGCAAAAAAAAAAATTCTTTACTCATCTCTTGTTCTAAATAAAACGTATATGAATGGTATAAATAGAAGTCTTTTAATAATTTACCTTGATAATAAACCAATTATTTATTGATGGCATAATTGGCTTATATGCTGTCTATTTATATCCTTTTATTATCCCTTAATAATTACCAGTGACATTTAACTTTTTTGTTGAATAAAATCCTTTTAATCCATGAAATCCGGTTCTCTATTATTGATTGGAGTCATTGCTTAATGAGTTGACTCCGAACAGAATAATTGTAAGACAAGGTTTAGTTAAGTATAAAAAAAATCATTTATTCATTCTTTCATTTTCTCATATAAACTGATCGACGCATTCAAGTGTTTGCCATCAAAAAACAATATATATATTTACAAAAGAAGTTATTTAATACAATAAATACAATTGAATTGAAAAATATATTTACAAAAAGATTTCTTAATCTATTCGTGAGAGGAATCACATATTTAGATGACTGAGTGTTGCATAACATTTGCTTTTCCTCTAAAACCTATCGTCAGTTGTCTGTGGCTTTGCCTGGGGTTTATTGACGTTACACTTCCATCCGATGATGAACCCCGCCTGACATCTCTTGTATTCCTCGATATTTCTTTTGGACAGATTTGTGTATATCTTCTCAATTTGATTCTCCAATTGTTTGAGTGCCAACGGCTTTGACTTTTGGACAACACTTTTAAACTGTTTAATGATATCCACTTTAATATCGTTGTGTCGAAGTCTCAGCTCGAACTGAGTCGGGGGTATGTTTGGGATGGACTTCATGTAGTCCGTCAGCCGTTTCTCATACATTTGACAATAGGGTATTGTCGAAGTGTCCGTTGATTCCATCTTATTGTTTGTGTTGTTCTTCAGAATAAGTAAATCGTTTTCGGCAAAATTGGCCTGGCTCATTACCTGTCATCAATTAAATATAATTAGTACTAATTCATGTATTAATCATTGAGATATGACTTACTTTTGATTGTTTAAGAGATGAGTTATATTCAGAATAAAATTGAAAATATTTGAGCAAAAATTAAACGTTTTATAGCTTTTACTCAAAGGATCGCAGAAATAGTCTGTTCTGTCGATTCCTTGCTTTGCGCTTAAGTACTAATTCTGTGCCGTAGAGAAAGAGGGAGTGCACCAAACGCCAGACACGTAGGCAATAGGGGAAACGACTCTCTTATCACTACTAACTCACGTGCTTTTGGCTATACTCACACTCTATGAAAAAACCGATTCCTAACGCATTACACATATATCTATACATTTATATATCTATATATCTATA
>JAQIXI010000326.1:0-26367 GCA_034700165.1 Galumnidae sp. Gr-Ori-00277
CAAAAATAGTTAAAAAGTAATAAAAAGATACGAAATTATCGATTATTTTAGTGATTAAAGTCTTTTAAATTTTGATTATTTTATTAAAAACTACTTTTAAATCAAATCTAAGAAAATGTTTACAAAACTTATACAAATGACCTCGATTTCTAGTGGGGTGGGGGCAAAATACACCACTTTGTAGGCTAAAACCTCGACAGACCTAGTGCTTTTCCATAGACCTAATGTTAAGGTTTACAAGATCCCATGGGGGTATTTTGGCGATTTAACACCCACTATTTGCCATCCTAGATATTAAATGTTAATTAACTTGTTCATTTAGTTTAGAACTATAGTATGTTGAAAATGTGACAATAGATGGTATTTCACACAATTTTCAAACAAATGTAAACATTATATGAATGTTTGAAACATTTTTCAAAATCTAGTTTTTATTATTATTTGTTAATAATTATTACTTTAATTACTAATAGTTTAGTATTTATTGATATTATTTTATACTTATATCTAAATATTTGTTATTTAAATTATTTTTAAAATGGATATAATTTTAAAGGATAACTCCTTTGTCAGTGAAATACCCGAAGAATGTAATTGTTGTGAAGAAGTCATTTGGACTTTGGATTCATTCAAACAAATGAAATGTAACTTAAATTCAGTTAAAAGTTATTTAAATGATATCGACTTAAATGTTTGGTCAAAACACACGACAACAACAGACAAATCATCCCTTATTTATGAGTCTCTCAGAAAACAATTGACTCGAAAACCATTTCTTCTGACAAATGCCTGGATTAAAATCTATGAAATTATCTCTAAATTCAAAATAATTGAAAATTTAATCTCAAATATAATTATTAATAAAAGTTGTTTATATGTATTACTCCTCTGCGAATGTCCCGGAAGTTTCATCAATGCTATTAACCATTATATCAAAAGCCATGGATTTGATATAAGACTTGAATGGATGGCAAACACTTTGAACCCATACTATGAGGACATCGATATTACTATAATTGACGACAAATTTATTAAATCAATTGATTTGTTTAACAATTGGTTCTTCGGTTCAACGAATTGCGGCGATATTTTAGATCAGAATTTCATTCCAGACCTCAAACAAGAGATGAAAAATAGAAATATTGAAAAGTTTTGGTTCGTAACCTGTGATGGAAGTGTCAATTGTGTCAATTGTCCTCAATCTCAAGAAGAAGTGGTTCAACCATTGATAACAAAAGAAATATTAACTGCATTGAGTGTATTGCACCAAGGTGCATCTCTTGTGGTCAAATGTTTTACTCTCTTTGAATGTCAGTCCTTATGTCTTCTTTATTTGTTGTGCTGTGTCTTCAAAAAAGTCCATATCTTTAAACCAAACGGCAGTAAATCTGGAAATTCTGAACTCTATTTGATTTGTATTGAATTTGAGTCAAATCATAAAATTAATTCAATTATTTCTAAAATTTTAGCGAATAATGAGTCAAATAAAGCTATTTTTGGACTCAAATCAATTCCCGAAAATTTCTTCAAAAAAGTCGAGGAATGTCTCAAATATTTTATAGAAACACAAATTTGTGTCATTAAAAACAATTTAGAATTATTTCAATCAGAAAATGAAAAGAAAATGAAACAAATTATCAAAACTAATGAAAATTTGGCCAAAAATATAATTAAAAAGTTAAACATTTTTAGTATTTCTCCGTTTGAAGAGTTATTCGTTAATTACAACCAATATTTTAATAATTGTTTACAATTTAAAAAACTAAATAGTTTACTTTCAAGCAGCAAAAGTTATAACGATAGACAGCAAGGTAATTTTTTCGATCAAATTTGGTTTAAAAAATTAAATGAACTGCTCTTTGAAATGAGTGATAATTTAAGTTTGAAAAACCAATTAATTGAAATTAAATATTGGAAACAATGTTTGGATACAAAACCATTTGAATTGAAATATATTTATGGAAAGCCTTACAATCAAATCCGAAATTCAAAGTTTTGTGACTTATCTCTACTTATTTCATATAATGAATGCATTAAATATAAGGAAAAGTTTACAAATATTAGCAAAAGTTTTATTTCTTTTGATTTGCAAACAAAAGTTATTATCGAAGAATTGATTATTAAAAGTGAAAAACATTTCAAAAATATTGTCATTAGAAGTGAAGAAAGTTTAGACAATTTTGTCAAACAATTATCAAAACTGACAAATATTGAGACAATTTATTATTTAACGGATTATTCAAGTCTTAAATCTTCAGAGAATTCAAGTATTCATATAATCAATGCTTTTCGTGATTTTAATTTGAATTTAATTGAAGAGAAGTTTATTTTAAATGAACTAATTTCTCAATTTTGCGAAATTCATTCATTCATTTGTGACAACGATTTACTAATTATTAAAATTGGCTTTTCTTTAACTCGTCTGATGAGTGCACTTCTCTATAATATATCAAAATTATTTCAGTTTTACTCATTAGTGCCATGTCTTTCAACTGATCCAAACAACAGACATGGATTGATATGCCTTTTTCACACCAAAATTGGTGATAATCAACAATTTAATGATCAAATCGAAGAAAAATTTAAAGAAATTTTACTTAAATTAATGACAAATAATGAGAAATTGTCTTTAGTTGAGATCATTTGTGTTCCACTTCTTATTTCAGGTATAATTTGTTGAATAAATTCAATGAAAAATATATTTAATTAAAACTAATGTTTTGTTTTAAAATATTATTTTTTCTCCAGATTTCAAGTTTTACGAGACTTTATTCAACGCAAACTCTATTCAAATGATTGAGTTATTGAAAATTATGTCAAATTTAATAACAAAATGAATTAATAATTTTTATGCAAAATATTGTAAAACTAATTAAACCAAAGTTTCAATTATTTGAAAATTTCAATAATAAATAATTACTAAAAGACCTGAAAACCAAATGACATTTTAAATATCAGGCAATCGATGCAATCAAACAAAAATTGGTTTTCTCTTCATTGAGTCGATAAAAGTCTAAACGAAAGCAAAGATAACATTAAATAAATTTTTCATTAAAATTTCAATTCTAAAGAAAAATTGTTTTGAGGTTTTCCTTTAAACTTATGCCTTAAATTCAAATTCATTTATGAAAATATAATACAAACTCTTTGAGCTCTAATCACTTCATTCAGTTTTTCCAATTCGTTTTCATAAAACAACTTTAAGTCATCGATTAGTCCTTTTCTGTCCTCTTTTAGTTCCTCTAATTCGAGGTTCAATTTATCCAATTTGTTGTTTAGCTCTTCATTTTCAGTCTTAAGTTTGTTAGCCTTAAGGAAATTCGTTAAAAACATTAATAATATAAAATATTCACAATTTCTTCGTTTTCAGTGGCCTTTTGTTTGTGTGTGAGGGCGGCTCTAATGCCAAAAGCGGTGGCACTCTCTCTGATATATTCTAATGACATAAAAGTCATTTTGATTTCATTGCGAATGCAATACAGAAGTAATCCGCGATCAACGCATTCAACGGTCACTTGTCTTATGAGTTCATCTGAAAAGAAGTTTTTTATTGATTTTGCAAATGATCTCAACATTGAAACTAAACCAAAGCATTGGTCATATAATTGTCGTCTTATTGGACAGAGTCCAGTCTCACGGCCTCTATATTTGTGTAAAGCAGTGTCCAAACGTTCCTTTAGAGATATGACATCCAGTCTTGTGGCCGGAATTGTTGACACATGAGTTTCGTAGACATAATCATCAGATTTTTCGATTCTATAAGTTTTAAATATTGAGGACATTCTTTAAAAAAATATTTTAAGGAAAAAATAGAGAAATCAATACTTAGTTTCAAACATAGAATCCAAAACATTTTGTAGTGATTCAGAGGAATATACTTTCGCTGACTTTTCTTTTTCCTCTTTACTAATGCTCTGAGTTTTGATGATTTGTTTTCTAATCGGATGACTATATTTAAGAAATTCTGTGTCTATTCTATCATTATCATTATCTTGGTCGGTTTCTTCCATTTTTTGTGTAGATATTTTCGGTTAATTTATTGATTAACAAAAGTTTTATTAAATGAGTCGTTAGAAACGGAAATAACTTATGTCAAAACAGTTAGGAATCGATTTTATGAGTTTTACTCTATTCTTATTATAAGAGAAAAAATGCAAAAATTCAAAACTAATTGATAGCCGAAAGCGTTTCTGAAAAGTATCGTTAAATTTGGGAATTTTCCGCTTTTAAACGTTTTTTGAAGAATAGGCTTCACATTTAGTCTTGGCTCGAAAAATAGATAAATGCAACGATAAACAATTGAGTAAACAACATGACCAATGAAACCATAGATTCTAAAACTTGTAAGAGTCTAAATGAAAGTCTTGTATTCGATTAAAATAGTTGATAGCAATTTATGATTTAATAGCGATGTGTTGTTTATTTACCCCCCTTTCAAAGTTTGTCATTTAAATACTGAGTTTAAATCAATTTGAAGTAAAGGATAGCCTCAGTTCTCGATTTATTCTTTCATTTTCCTCATTGAAGTTCAATAAAACAATAATTCAAACAAAAGTTTAATAAAAAAAAAACTTTTTATTTGAATCTAAACCTTAAATCAAATTTTTAAATAAAAGAGTATTTCTTTTTAATCTTTTTAAATCTAATAAATTATTATAAAGACATTGAAACCCAATAATAATCCTAATATTAATGAAATTTGGATTAATAAAGGAATTGAATCAAATATGAATTTACCATTTGTTAAATCAATTCATATTTTATCACATTGACTAGGTAATAAAATATGAATCAATTCAAGTCAAGTCAAGTTATATCAATTTAATTCAAATAATAATAAACTTTTAATTTTGCGGTCAATCAAAAGACGAATAAATGATTAATAAATGTTTAAACAATTATTTTCAAATGTTTAGTAATGTTTCTCTCTTTAAAGAAATTCAATGAAAACAATTGAAAATCCATTCAAAGATTTATTTATTGAATTTCTGATCTATTATTTGAAGTCAATCCCCGCCGAAGACATCAATAGTTTTCAAGTTTTGAGCCCTTCTCAAGAGATTTCTTTGGTATTGTTTTCTCGAAATATTTCTTTGAATCTACAGGTGCTGACCCTCTCTTGAAAATAGCCGAAAGCAAATACCCTTTTGTGAGGCAATGAGTTGAGTAGAAGTCTATTAAAAGGCATTAAATGATAAGTCACTCCCAATAAGTATCAGAAGAAGAGTTCAGTTGTTTTTCCATTCAATAGGTTTTACGACAATTTAAACACCAAATACTTTACGATTCAAATGATTGGTCTTTCAGTTCAGAGTTTGAACGGCAAACCAATTGAGAGCTAATGTCTGTGCAATAACTAATATACAATTCGAGCGCATGACCTCAAAAACTTTTCAAGAGTCAAAACGGCTTAAAAATCTTTTGCCAATTCATGTTTACAATAAGTTTGAAAACTTTCACTTAAAATGTCTCAGGTGGTGCTTAAAGGTTCAACTTTTCTCATCTGAATTCTCTTTAATTCTCTATAAGAGTTGCAATTTTTAATCAGATCTCAAACTCTTTGATATTATTTCAAATATTTTCAGTGATTTTGGACTCAATTTATGGAACGAGAGATGAGATTATCTCAAAATGAGTTTTAAGTTTGGATTAATTTTGTGTTTATTGTGTTTATTGTTTTGTGTTTCTACTCAAAAGACACAAAACTTGACTCAAAGCAAAGATGTTTTTAGTCGAAACACTGACCTAAAGGAAAATGATAGGGAAAGTGATGACAATTCCACTATTTATTCGACTATAGAGTCAACAACTGACGAATTGGACGATAATTTAGAAAATGATTTCAACGATTCTGACGAAAATTCCTTTAAAGAACCACAGAATCCGTCAGAATTTATGGATTACTTCGAGGACTTAATGCAAAGAACTAGCGTTAGACTCGAAGAACTTTTTGAACAATATATGCCTCAATTAATTCAAATGAGTTCAACGATGACCCTCTCCGCCGATTGCACTTTCGATGCCGTTCGCATTCTGTTTGGTTTGCGAAAACTAAAACCCTGGGCAATCAAAAGTAAGTCAAGTCTTCATTCTTTATAATTTCTAAGATATGATAAAAACTTTAATTATTTATCAATTATTTTGAGTTAACGTTTACAAAAAGCGATTCAATCACTTAATGACTTTGACATTGGGAACGATTAATCCAGTTCTCTTTCTTTCTCTTTCTCTTTTCATTCTTGATTTTCACTTTCAATTGAGCGCAACTTTCACTTTAAGGACAGGTATTCAAAAGGTATATTCCATTTTGTGAACTCAGCATAAGTGAGAGTATTAAACCCTATTAACTTCAATTTTAGGTCATTTGTATTAATAGTTGTATTGAGATATTAATGCATTTATTCAAACACTTAATGACTGGTTTTGTAGGCTTCGAGTGCTTCGAGTGCTCTACCGATCGATTGTTTGCTACAAATATTTGTATTCATTATATTTATTATACGATATGAATGAAATTACAATAATTTTTTCAGAAATCAATTCGAAAACCAATTTTTTATTTCGATTATTATTATTATTATTGACTGAAGATTTCATTTCCATACAAAAGTATTTTTTATCGATTGTTCTCAAGTCAAGAGTCTTTTCAATCAAATCAAATCAATTTTCAAGAGATTTTCAATTAAGTGTTGTCTAAAAAAGAAATTTTCTCAAACATTCAGAAATATTTGTCGATTGAAATCCTAATTTTCAATTATTCATCGCTTTAAAGAGAGAAATATTTCCAGAAATATTTCTCGAAAATTAATGGATTTCCCCATAGAGTGGGAAATATTTCTGAGAAAATTTCTCCAAAACAAACCCACTCTAAGGTTAACACATTTCAAATTCCTGGAAGTTTTCAAAGAATCTTCAAATTAAAGCACTCCATGACTTCTTTGTATTTTTAGAAAGAAAAGAGTTCTCAAAATATTTCAAACTAGGGTTCAATAAGCGCACCTTGGTTAAGAATTAAAAGTCTGAATTAGAGCACCTTGGTTAAATTGGAATAAGTTTGAGTTCAAGTGCTGTTTTGTCTGATTCTTAAACTTCACGACTAATGATATGAGAACTTAAAAATAAAAAAGTGTTTCGTTTGAGAAAAGGGGTTATAACTCATAAAAGTTAATAAATTGAATTTTTAACATCAGTTCAAATCTGGTTTAATCTAAACCTGAATCAACTGTTATCCACAAAATGTAGAAAAAATGCTGTAAATGCTGTTCATCTCATTGACAGATCTTAATATTATTTGACTCAAATGACTCAATGATTTAATTTTTTTCAAAGATTATAAGAAATGCATTTAAAAAGAATGAAATAAAATGAAATATATTAAGGGATATATTTTCCAAATAATTGACAAAAGTTTAAATACTTTTTAAAAGACAATTAATTATAAAATAAAAAACTTTTAATTATTCATCGCTTTAAACAATTTAAAGAACAGATAAGTTAAAGATAAAGTAATTAAGTGTCTATAAGTGTCGATACGGTTGAGATCAATCACAGTATTTAAAAGTGATAGTTGTGATCAATTGACTGATATTGTCAACGATTTCCCGTAACAAAAGAGTTGACACAATCAACACCTCTATAATTGTTTACAAAATTAATTATCAAAAATTTTGTTAGTTTTGGACTCAAGTGGTAAAGTGCCCGATGGCATTCTTGGCGGAACACTCACGGCTTTGGGCTCTTATGACGATTGCCTCGAATCTAAAATAGGTGAAGAACAAAATGATAGTAACACTAAGGGTCAGTACTGTGCCATTAATGTTAGACCATATTTGCCGCCCAAACCACCGCTCGATAGCGTCGAAAAAGAATTTAATGAAGCGGCAGATGCTAAAGGATTTGCCAAGGTTAGTTAGCTAATTAGTTATTACTCTCTATTAACAGAAAAATTTAATTGAAACAATAGGAACACCACTTCGCACGAATCGCTCCTTTATTCTATTACCTGAAACTACGACTGGGAATATGTCTGCCGGCGAGTTGTACTCTCAATGATCTCCATTTAATTACTCAAAGGAGTGAGTATTCACTTCTAATTGATTTCAAATAATTATTCTTTACTCAATCACTTAAGTTTCGCATCGCTTTCGAGTGAATGTAACGGTTCAGAGCTGTGATGTTAAGCAGTCGTTCGACATCGAAAACGAGCAAATAATTCCCCTCTCAATCATTAGTGCATTATTAGTAGCAATAGTTTTGGGGACAGCATTTGATATCGTTCGACGAAATCGGGGGGAAGAGATTAGATGGTTATCAAGTTTTGTTATGAAGTGTTGGCTCTCATTTTCAGTCTATACTAATAGTAAGAACTTATTGTCTTCTGAAGAGAACTCGAATATAATAAAACCATTGAATGGAATGAAAGTGATTAGTCTTATCTGGATTATGATCGCACACTCATATATGACATTAGACTTCAGAGCTATGGGTCGTCTGATCACAACAAGAGAACTGCCAAAAGGATTCTTATTTCAGATCGTATTGAATGCATCCCTCGCTATCGAAACTTTCTTTTTCTTGAGTGGAGTTTTGGTCACTTATACAACACTCAGGAAAATGAAATCGTTTCCGGAGTGGAAAGTCCGACATTGGATTGCATTCTATGTTCACCGATATATTAGACTAACACCAGGTTTGTCTCAACAAAAAAATTAACGAAATTTCAATTATATAATGTTTGGACACACTTTTCATTACAGCGATAATGCTTTTAATCGTATTATTTTTATTCTCTTATCGTTTGGGAAACGGTCCGCTCTGGCAGGAACTCATATATCCCGCTGTAGACAAGTGTCGGGAAAATTGGTGGACTCACGCACTATATATGAGTAACTTTGTTAAAGGGAAAGATATGGTAACTATCATGACTTTTATGGTTAAATGGATTACATTTTGTTTATTATTAATGATAGTTTTCCTGTTTTTTCTTAAGTGTTTCCTCCATTTATGGTATATCGCAGCCGATATGCAACTATTCATCTTCACTCCAATATTCTTAATCTGTTTGCACAGGTATTGCACCCAATAATTCTTAAATAATTAATATCATTATATAAAAATTTTCCTTAATTACAGAAATGCATATTTTGGTCAATTGTTATTAATTGGGACAATTAGTGCATCCATTCTGAGCACTGGTTTAGTCACTTATTTGCAGGTTAGTTCAATTGCATAATATGCCGAAAAGCAATAAATAAATTTCTATCGAATTAATGTCATTTCCTATAACTTATTGTTTGAATTCTTTTTGAAAACAAATGAAAACACTTATCGGCAAATATTTCAATACTTGACTGGAATTCATTGGAGCGAATAGTTATTCCGTCCCACGGAATACTTATTTGCCATTATTTACAGTTAACCTATATATTGATCTAATGGTAGACATCCGAAGAGGAATTCATTTACTTTTATAACTATTTTTTAAATGAATTTCTAAAAATATAATGAAATGAATTGAGAAATCATTTGACGACACATTAAATGTGTGTCCAATCAATAGATTCGGTGTTGACTTTAAGTCAATATTGAATTTTTAAAAAAGTTTGACAAAAGATAATATCGATTACTTTTTATATGATTTAATATAATTTTATAGGAATTGCCGCCAACGTTGCTCTTCAATAACCCTGATCCTTCGTAAGTAAACTATCTCATAAATAAGGTTTTTTTCTTAAGTATTGGTGTAGTGCTCGAAATCTCTATGGAAATCTTGTATTTATGAAGCCCTACCCTCACGCGGCCCCATATCTGATTGGAATGTTGACGGGATATTTACTCGAAAAATACTCTCATATAAGACTCGGGAAGAGAATAGTATTTATCGGTTGGTTCTCTTCGATCTCAATAATGATTTTAGAAATATTCAGTACTCGAAACTGGAATAGCGGCCAAACATCGCCTCCACAACTGATCTCTATAATATATGCCAGTTCTTTTCGAACCCTTTGGGCTCTGGCCATGTCGTGGGTTGCAATTGCCTGTCATAATGGCTTCGGAGGTTAATATCAAATTTTAAATAATTATATACAGATCTGTAATTACTTATAACTTGTAAACTATCAAAACTATCAAAACTTTGAAAATATTTTATTTCATTAATTAGTTTTTAAAATTCAATTCTTTAGTAATAATTGAGTAAATCTTAAAAAATGCAAGTTTAGATAAATTTAATAATATGTATCAAGCTCAAATTGTGCTCAAACTCTAAAACTATATCTCTAAAACTCGAATTAATTTTAAATATTAGTCTTAAATATTTCAAATTTTTAAGAATTTCTTTGATTTCAGGAACGATAAACTCATTTTTGTCGGTTTCAATGTTCACACCATTAAGTAAACTGTCTTACGTCGCATATGTGAGTCAATTAATATTTGATTTTTTCTATAATTAAAATAACTTTCGATTTGAGTTTTAACATCAAATCAAAATGACCAAGGCCAATTTCTATGCTTTTTAGTCACCTCTTTAAAATTCTAAACTACACCAACGAAAGGCCAAAAAATCAAAACGATTTTCACTTTAAATTCAGAATAAATTTTAAATATATTTCAAAGAATCTAATCAATATCTTTCATATAAAATAAACTAAACTAAACTAGGTTATATATATTTCTTGAATAAAGTTATAAAATATTCGATCGAATATTTAACAAAAGAAAAGTAAGAAATCAAATAATTTCAATATTTTTTGGAAAATATAAAATTATTTTAGTCTAGACTTAGGAATAACTATTTGAAAGTCGAATATTTTAGTGACGATTAAATCCTTTTATCCAAAATTGAATAAAATTGTTGTAAAACTGAATCTAAATTTGAAAAACTAATTATCGATAGAATTCGGAGGGAATTCCTAATTCTAATGAATACCTTTGAATACTAAAATCACTTTAAAAATAGCATTTTTTACACAAAAGGAGAAATAAAATTAATTCTGTAATATATTCAGTTAATCCATCCGGGGATGATGTATGTGTTTGTAGCAAGCACACGTAACATATTCGCATTCAGCCATTATTTTGTGGTGAGTCGTTTATATTATTAAAAGATATGGTTATTAAGCTTTTGTTGATTTTTTGTTGAAAACTATTTTAGATACAACTATTCTTTTCACATTTGACGACAACATTCATCCTTTCGTATATATTTTCTCTAATAATTGAATCTCCATTTGTATCATTGGAAAGGGTTTTCCACAATTATATCAATTCCGGAAACTATAGACCAAAAATCAAATTATATTCAGTAAATAGCGTCGATTCTACGGCCAGTGATAGGGTTGGCCTTCAAAAACAGGACACACCGAGTATTGGAATCACTGAAAAGTACAATAATCTGAGGCCATTCGCACACTTACCAGACGTTGATTATAAATTCAACAGAAGAGAAGTCAACCAAAATAATGACTCCGAACCGAATAAACTCGTCTTCAAATTGTAAACATTTGTGTCAAACAAATATTTCAAACTTTAAAACATAACAAAATCACTTCAAGTGATTAATTTTATTATAATTTTAGTCAATTTATTTGACTGGAGCCAAATAATTGTTCCAATAAAAGTTGCTCATGATCATTTAGTATCTGAAAACAATGTTCTCCTAAATTAAGTTCAAAAATTAATTCCAAAAATTTATTTGAAATCAAAGTAAAAGTCAATAAATTTAATCTTCAATAAAATGAAAATTAATGAATGAATTGTTTTAAACGGAAAAAACACTTATATAACGATATTTAGCGAAACTTTCATTACTCAGAATTCTCAGTATAGCATAAGTTTAATAACATTTCCATAATTGAAGTGATCTGTGGCTCAGATGAGAATTTAGTCATAATCTCTATTATATTATAACAATTATGTTATGACAATAATATTATCAAAAAACTGTTTTTCATTTAAAATTTATTAACATAAAAGTTATGTTCAGTTATTACTTTCCTTTGGGTTACTTTAGAAAAGCATTTTCTTTGAATTGAATGCATTAACAGTTAAAGTCTAATATTCGTTCATTAATTGTTAAGTCATTTGTGAAGAATTTTCTTCATAAATAAAAAAAAAGTGAACCAAAATTCTATTTAAAAGTAATAGTAATTTCCAAAAATGTCCTCAATTTTGTGGAAAGACATCCCACGAATTAATTGCTTAACTATTATTATATTTTTTATAGTATTAAACAGAAGGCATTGATTTTCACCAAAATAATTGGAAAGTGAATAAATCAGAGGAGACTGAGGGAGAGGGAGGAGAAAAGCGAGAAGGGAAAGAGGAAGAGGGAGATAGTTAGAGAGAGGTAATTTTTTATGAAAGTAGCGATAATTCAATAAATGAAAAACTAATTGAATAGTGAAGTGAAGTCTCGCTTTAAGTTTAGTGTTATATATATCACATAATTGTAAGAAATTCGATAAAAATAATGCAGTCATTCGAAGGGAAGGGATCTCTGGTCAGAGTGTGATGTAATGGAAACAACAATAAAAGTACAAAGAATCAATAGAATTACCTAGGTTACTTGAAACGCGTAAATCACTGAAATCATGCGCTCATAAGTGGTGTCCAAATGATCCACAAAACATAAAATGGGAACAAAAAACAGAAATTTGAAATTTTTTGAATTTTCTTTATTGCTTTTGAGTGCATTTTTGGCCAAAATTTCGTTTATTTTTTGAAAGAATCATTACTTCATTTTGTTTGGTAAGTCTATTAACAATTATTTATCTTTTTGCACTCGAAATGAACCATGCTTACTCTTAGTCAATTAATATCATAATAATTGAAAAAATTTGTTTTAATTGTAATAATTGATCACTAATTTTGATATGAAATGACGTCAAGTGTTGATCAATAAATTCAAATAAAAAGAATAAAAAGTAATTTAATTAATTAAAAATATTAATCCATGAAATAAATTGAAGCAATAATTAAATGCCTTAATTAATGAATCCCAGAACAGATCCCAGAAATGTTTAGAAATATCTCTGAAATTTTGTATACAATTTTATACTGAAATTCACGAAAAATTCTCATTCGTTCACAAAATTAATATTAAGAGAAAAGAAGTTTTAAATAATGAATAGATTTTCAGTTGTTTTTATTCCTCGAATTGTTTTATTCAATAGACGTAATGAATAATTAAATAAAATTTTGGTAAAACTTTTAAGAAGTGATGAGTTTTTATTAAATTACTTTTTATTTTATTTTTTTCAAAGAATACATTTATTTCTAACAACTTATCATAAATTCTTTAATATTTCAGATATGAAAACATCGTTTCCTTTAATATTGTGTGAAATCAAAGCATATTTGCAAATGAATTCCAGAATAAATAGAAGAAATGGAAGTTCTAACTCATTGAGCTCTTGTTCATTTACAAAATGTATTTTTGAATAATCGAGTTATTTTATTATAAAAGTGAATGTCAACCAATAATAATAATATTAATAATAATAATAATAATTGTGAACCAATGAATTAGTGCCTCAAATAATAATTGAAATCATTATTAAAAGATTAATATTTGGCTCCAAATAAATATTGAAAAATGCATACAAATAGTGAATATGAAAAGATTGCTATAATTGTCATTTTATCGGGTTGTGGGTTGGCTATAGCCCTGGCATTTGCTGTTCTTATTTGTTGCCAACTTTTAATTAAGGTATAATGAGTTTGTGGCTAACAGTGTCTTCAGTAGTTTAGTTTCATATAAATAACTATTAATATTCTTAACTAATGGTTAGCCAAAATATTCGAGATATGGATGTCCCAACTCTATAGTCGTTTTTGAGAGACAAACGACGACATCAGATGAGAATAATATCGATTATAACAGTGGATGTTATGAAGACTCGTTTTATCAGAGGGAACAACAATGTGATAGTAATGGTGACACTAATGGCGATACCATTAGTTCGCCCAATACTGTCATCGCACAAACACATTTCACGCCATCAAATGGTGCACAAAACACAAACACATCGCCACCACTCCAAAGATCATCATCACCTCAAGTCAAGTAAGTTTTTTTAGCCAAGTTAACATTTTTTACCAAGTTAAGATATTCATATTTTCATTAATTTCTAATGAATAAACTTCTGTTTTATAAACATTTATTATAATTACAAAAATTTTAATATAAAAAAGTAAACATTTTGTGTGTTAACAGATTTGCTCCAAAATCAATAAAGAGTCGGAAGGCATCCCTTCCCTCTAAATTATTGTCTTTCCAACAAAAAACGGTTCGTTTATTGGATTCTTTTTAATAAATCTTTTGGTGAAAAATCATTTGATATTTTTAGGAAAACCATTCGACTGATGCCAAAGACAACAAAAGAAGAGCCTCTGCCGGAATCATTCGTCAAATAGGTTTTGATGAAATAGAGGAGGAGGTTAGTTTTAATGAACAAGGTAAACTTTCTTTTATAACTTAACATAAACTGAATAACTTACATAACTTTTATGAATAGTCGACTCAAAATTTTAATTGACTTTTCTTTAGAGTTATCTGAAAGGAGAAGAAAGAACTCATCGGAAAACAAAACGATATCAACAGATGTCTTAAGAAAACAATATCGAGAGCTCTGGCAATTGAGGGCTACCTTTGAAGCTGAGGAAATGGATACTTCCAATGAATCGGGTGATAGTATGCCAACAAACCAACAAAAACTTATCAAAAATGACTCTGGTACTTTATTATTGATTATCAACTTTGTATTATCATATGAATTAAATGTTGCAGGATACAAGTCAATAGAACGGAGAGACTATTCAATAGACTATAAAACAGAATATATTTACAGACAATTCACAGCTACAACTCCTCCGCGGCACAGCATAACTCATCAGCAGAGTATCAAAGAAGAACAAGAAAATGAAATTCAGGCAACTTTTGTCTGATAATCAAAAAATAGATTTTTAGCAAAATATTAATAATTTATGTTTAGATAAAAAATGCTCTGAATTTTTCATCGAATATTCAAAAAAAATTATTATTTGATAAAAACTTATTGAAAATATTATTAATTAAAATATCAATACTTCCCATAAGTGCTTTCCAATTGAATGATCCTAAAATATACAAGATTATATTTGATGTGAAACACTGGTAATGTTCTTTTGATATAAAAATGTATAAAATTGTTATTGAATTCAGTGATAGATTAAAATAATAATAAAATATTAGATTAATGAATGTTCTCATACTATGAGACCCTTTCATTGATTATATTCCGAGTAATAAAAGTTTACTTATTTTAAACAAATGTCTAACAAATGATTAATAATAATATAATTTTATTTCAATTTATTTACAATGAATTCAAAGTTAAATTTAATTTACGATTTATTTCAATAAATTTTATTTGATTTAAAGGTAAGTCTTATCAAATGTTTTTCATGCATTAAAAGAGTTTATCAATTAATTAGTATTTTAATAGATGTCAGACCCGACCCCTCCCTATGAGTATCCCTGTATTTAAACTCATAGTTTGAGTTCATTTCCATACATTCATTTATTTAATTTAAATTAAACTATCTACTTAGTAGATTCTGCTACATATTTTTATTAAAATAATAGTAATAAATGACACTGGTTAATTTTCAAAAATATGTGATCAACTTATTCGAATGACCAGGGTTAATTCAGTGATTATAAATAAAAAAAATTTCAAATAAAAAAGTGACAAAAAATTAAAAATGTACTCTTCTTTTGGTGGTTCAGTTGACTCACAAATCTTTGGCTAATTTTAACATAAAAGTGAAAAGTGAATAATCATGAGATTCATGAAGATAGTCTGACCATTGGGTTACGATGACCATGGTAAGTGTTATGTCTATGCTTTTCAATGAAATCAATTAGAATCCAATTTATCGTTAATTTGTGACAAATTGTGTAACATTTGATTGAAGTTTAGAAGCGATACTTTCATTCGTTGTTAACTGCTTTGACTAAAACCAATTGCTCGGTAACTCTTCTGAGTTCTTCCTGTTGTTGTCTTATTTGATGTTCAAGAAGTGAGTGCTTTTGTTTGAGGAACTCATGAAGAATTGAATGCTTTTTCTGAGAACCCACTGAAGAATTAGATTCAGCCGTTGTTTCGCTCGGATTTTCATTTGTTTGCGACAAACTGTTGGTCGAACTCATAGATTGACTTACAGTTGGGTTGAGATAATCAACTGAAGGATCAGTTAATGGTTCAGAATCTCTGTTGGATGACCAGCTCAAAGAAGTTGTTGCAGAATGAGGTTCTACTGAAGTGTTTTCAATTGAACTAAAGACAGAGTTTGTGTCGCTTTCCTTAATAAGAGGTCTGTTTTCTTCCAGACTATTCCTGTTATTCATTCGAATAGTTTTAGCCAACGAGACATCACTCTCTTTCACTACTATATGCGTACAGACAATGAACTCCGGTTTTGAGTTCCAGTGATGGTAAGCGATATAATAATTGGTTTTCAACCAAATCCATTGTTGACTTTTAGTGAGAAACCTGTGAACACAAGAAGTGCCCTCTCCTGTGCGCATAAGCTGTTCGTGTCCGGCCACGATCTCATCCAAATCATTCCAGTGATAATAATCATAACCGGATGTTCCCAGAATTTCAAAGGGCAAATAACCAATGATAGGACTGGCCCTATGATCCAAATACAAGAACTTCCATTCGAGAGAATTCCTTGAAATGAATTTATTGTCGTTATTTGAAGTCTGAAAATTCAATTCTCTTAAAAACTTTGGTGTTTGTAAGCGACCGATGCCTACAAAACATTTATTATTTAACTCTTCATAAAATAGGTTTGAGTTAAAGTGATTTATATCATAGAAAGAGCCAATTAGTCGAACCAATTGATAGGTTTCTGATTCGTCGTCGAAATCCTGATGTTTAAAGTGAAGTAAAATTGAAGAAAATTCATACGAATTATTGATTTGATTCGGACTCAAAAAATTTTCTACAAAACTTCGCTCCTCTGTATGTATCAAATCATAAATAGTTATCTTCTTTTGGCTATTGTTCTCCAATTCTTGATTCAATTGTGTGGGAATTAACCCCAACAATGGGTACACTGTTTCCGAGACATATATTAGATTTGCTGTTGAGTTGGCCTCAACTATAATCATAAATGAATCCAGAGCCTATTTTTCACAAATTATAATAGTTTAAATTTAAAAATAATTGCTTTAATAAAATTATTAAATGTACTTGGCGATACTCACTTCTAACATGAGATGTATGAACTCATCGTTTACCAGAAACGATGGTTTCCATGAGAATATACTCATGGCTTCAGGACTGGTAACACTTTCATATAATTTCTGTTCATTCGATTCTTTTACATTATTTTTATTTAATGTTTCGGAATGTGTTTTAAGGAAACCAATGGAAGCCCTCAATATTGAAGACTTATCTGTTTTTTGTTTTCCAGAATTAAGACTTTCTGTGGTATCCATTGAATTACAGATTGGAAGTGTATTGTAATTTATTATAGAACACAACTCATTGATTAGTAGATTAAACTGATCCCGTCTTTTCTTTTCACTCAAATTTCTATTCTTTCTATAATTTAAAAAAATAATAAAATAGTGAAACAATGAAACGATGAAAGGCTTAAAAGTTATAAATCATTGAAAAATGCGAACCTCTTATTCTCATCCTTTTCGTCGTCGAACTCCTCATTATTCATATCAAACAATTCATTCATTTCAAACGACTGGTTATTCCTTTGAGAGGCAATGAATATAAGAAAAGTCATTAGTAAGAGATAAATATCTTAATCTGAATCCTGGATCAATTATAAATAGCGTGATTTATAATTTGTTTTGCAACTAAACCACTGAATGTCAGATGAATTAATAGATTAAATTAGATTTTAATTAGTGTGTCATTTGTGTCATATGTGTGTCAGTTCACATTCGCATAACTTTTTGTGATTAATATTCAAGAATTTCCAACAAAAAATTAAATGACTCCAAATATTTAGAAGATTCTGGGGTTAAATAAGTGGAAATGAAAGCAATCTATTTATCTTATCTTAGATTTTAATCTATCATAAAATCCATTAATAACTCTTATTTTGATTCTAATTTGGAATTCACTGAAATTGTCTAGTTTAATTTTAAATATTTATCTTAATTTCTTTTGTTAACAAATCTTTTATATAAATGTTTCGAAAAAAAACATTTTTAATTCAATATTAGCATTATCTTAATGTGTATTTTAGAATCTCAATAATGATCATGGTCTCTTTTATTAGGTCTTTCATTATCAATCAGCTCTTAATTATAAGGTTCCAAATTTTTATACGGAATTATATTTAAAATTGTTGGTCACAAATATATTGAGAGTTTTATTAGTAATTTAGTATTATAGAAGAAATATCTGATTAGTTCAATTAATCTAGATCTGTTAATCCACATTAATATTTAAACATAAATTTATGAATAACTAGAAAATGAGTTCCAATAACTAAAAATTATACTCAAAAATAGTGATTCAAAGAATCATTAGTAGTGATTCATTATTTATTATAAAGTTTGACCATGTTACATTTAAAAGATTAAAACATTCAGCATTCATACAAAAATTGGAGCATTTCTTTTAAGAATGTCTCAAATGACTGATTACTTAAATACTTAAATACGTCTCAAATAATTTATTTTCTAAATTTGACGCAAATAAAAACTATATTTACTTTTATAGAAAAGTGACCTAGACATCACATTGATAACTTGAGAATTGATGAAATGATTTAAATTATAAAAAAATATATATATTTACTCGTTTTTATTGGGATTCTGTGGATTTGAATTGAAATACGTTCTCTTCATGTCTTCATTGGTTGTGAGCATAGAATTCATTGAATGATTTCAAAACGAAATTCTGGTTAAATCTTTGACGCTTTGATTTTGACTCTTATTTATAAAAAATACGCACTTTTTTCACAAATATATAACAATTTTATGAATGAATTTTTATTATAATTTTTATTTAAAAATAATTTAATAGTTTTTATTTGTAAACCAAAACAAAAGGTTAAATAATAAATGATTTTCGACTCTTTTACTGATAAGAATTCAGTACTTTTAATGTTTTTCTAGAAATCGCAAAATAAATCGATTGCGAGTCTGTTTCCAAAAGTTTGTGTCATATCAACAGGTAGTGCACACATACGTATCTAAGACTGATAAAAGGTTAGTCAGAGCGCATCCCAACTGACAGATTAATCATTGATATTCAATAGTTAAGGATTGTTAGCCGTGGAAATTTCGCGAATATACTGGAGCTCTAAATTCCTCTGAAATTTCACCGAATATCAGTTTACATTTCACTAACTCCAGCAACTTTTCAGTAATTTTTATTCGTTCGACAAATATTAGAAAAGACATAATTTAGGGAAATTTATTCTATGAAACCCATAATTGTTATATAATATATTGATATATTCAAAGAGAGTGTACCCATTTGACCTGGATGACTATTGGATGTATTAATATTATTCAGTGACAGTAAAAGCTTTTTGTATTTAAATTGTTAATTGTGTGGAAACACACCTTTTTATATGAGTTTTATGTTTTCAAATATTTTGTTTTATGTTTCTCTATTCTTGCAATTTTATCAAAATGAGGCTAAAAGTAAGAATAAAATGAGAGGGTCTTAACTCTACTCAAAAGAGTTTCTCAAATCACTTAAGAAATTCTTAACATTTTATGTTTGTATTGTCTTTTATTTTCACTAAATATAAGTTTAAGAACCCGTTATTTCTTTATTAAATAATTTATTCATAAAATTGATATATTCATCAATAGGTATATAAATGTGAGTTTTCGAGGAAAAGAAAATATTTTTATCAAAATTTAATGTAGAAAATAATGCGTTTTTATTAATTTCAATAATTTCACTGAAAGTTTTACCTGATTTCAATGAAATATTCATCGTTTCTGATAGTACTGTTAATTAGCTGAGCAGTGATTTTCCTCAATAAAACGAGAAGAAACACTATTCCATAATGTAATCAAAAATCAATTTTGCATTAAAGGTATGACACAAATCATTGAAATCATTTATAACTTGAAAACGTTTTTCTATAGATATGCTTTTGAATTAATCAATGACCATGCTTCTTTTATTGTTTGATATATCCAAGATTTGATAGAAAAATCATAATCACTAAATTAACCATGGTAAAAATGGTGAAACTATATATAACTATATTTACGGCATAAATATTAATATAATGAAAATGAATGAAATCCACAATAAGTTATGAATTGAGAATAAAATACATTAATAATAAAATTTTGAAACTTTAAGAGTTTAACTGATAATACACTCAAAGTATTTTGTTTTACAATTGAATACAATTTGAAATTTAATTTATTTGAAACTTTTCTTTATTTATTGATTTAATTTGAAAAATAGAAAATAATATAAATTAATGTTTTATTTTGAATGAGTAAAGCCTTTAAAAAATATCCAATAATTGTCGTGAAATGGGGTTAAAAACAAAATGTATGTTAAAAACAGATTCGATGTAATTCGCAAAACAACTTCTTTTGAACTCAACTATGAAAATATGAGATTAAAAACTTCTCAGATTTGAATTTGAATAATATTTTAGTTGAAATCAATAATGAATTCTTCGGATTCGTTAGTCTTTAAATAGTTTTGTTGTTTTTTGGGAAAATTCTTTTAATTATCGATTTATTTGATATTAACGACACAAATGTTAATAAAAACAAATTATTCGATCAAAACGTTCGCACTTTTTATCTCTTGAAGAGTCTCTTAAATTAAGTTACAATTCATGAAAAACACAATTAGTTGGAAGTATTGGAAGTGTTGGGAGTGTTAGAGTTTTGACCTCTTCTACCAAAAAGACTCGATCGGTTCCTATTAGCAAACAGTGGTCTAAATGATCTTCCCTTAGGTTTTTCTGTTGTCGGCGGAGCCGCTGATTCTTCTACTGGTTCTTCACTGGGGTTGTCACTCGAATTAACAGACTCGGGTGAATTTGGCGATGAATTAGCCTCTGCCGCAGTACTGACAGTGGCCTCAGAACTTGAGACTGAAGTCTCAGTAGATGTGGGAACTGCAGAACTGGCCGTCTCTTCACTATTTTCTTGATTTTTATTTCTATTCAAAAAAGGAACTCTACCTCTAAGTTGAGGTCGATTTCTTGATCCCAGTGTTGAGGGAAGACCTGGTCTTCTCCCTGAAATTGGCGCTCTACTCGAAGGAGCACTCGTTGTAGTAGTAGTGGTGGAAGGGGTGGATCTATTTATAGTTGGCGGCTGTCGAGCGACAGTTCCCCCAAATCGTCTAGCTCCTGCACCAAATCTTCCCCGACCCGGAGTTGAAGCCTGAGTTGTCACCGACTCTGTCACTGCTGTTGATTGTGAGGGAGAGGCTGTTGTCGAGACTGTGTTGGGTGTCGTCTCTTCATCATCAGAACCAAATCCCGGTCTCTTTCTAAATCTACCAGGTTGTCTTTGTCTGAATCCACCCCCAGTTGGACGACTTGGTCTAACTCTTGTGGTGGGAGCCAGTGTTGAAGTGGTTGTGGTAGTAGTGGTCGATCGAATTCTATTCTGACCGAAACCAGAATTTCTGTTAGCATTGAATCGTCTTCTGTTACCAAATCTTCGTGGGGCATCAGGCGATTCTTCTTCTACTGCCGCAGCGGTAGTGGTCGGAGGGGGAGGTGTTGTGGTAGTGGTAGTTGTCGTTGTAGTAGTAGTGGTTGTTGTGGTTGAAGTTGTGGGAGGGTCTGTAACTGTGGTGAGCGTTACCGGAGGTAAAGAAAATGATTCAAAACCATTTGCGGGTCGACTCAATCCAATTGAATTATCCAATTGATTATCGACCGGTTCTTTTGGTGACGGAAAGTCTTCGGCATTTAAATTGATGCGACCGATGTTTGGAGTAGAGGGCGGCACAAATATACTGACCGGAGGCTCTTGTGTTGAGGACTGGGGAATATGTCTAAAGGCTTGACCGGGAAATTGAGGGTTAAATGAATTCTGTTGGCGACCATTTTGACCGTTTATGTTATTGTTTGGAACTGAATGACTCGAAATACTGGAACTACTGCTGGAACTACTGCTGACACTACTTGTGCTGCTTATTCTCTGGTCTCCATTAACAGGAGTTCTCAGACCTTCTCTCGAACCATATCTGAAAATATTAGAAACCGGTTGACCTCCATTTTGGTTGTCTGAAACGGAGACACTGACAGAAGAACTGATCCTATCTATCGATGGCGGAGTGATTGGAAATTGAGTCACTTCTCTTTGACTTTGGAATGACGTAAACTGTTGCGCTGGTGTTGAAGCCAAAGGAGTGGGGGTTACCAAATATTGTGGCGTTGATTGTGTCGGGGGTTCTCTTCTGGGCGGTGGCACTAAATCTAAGTCTTGTCGACCAAAAGTCTGATCCCTAACGACCGGTTTATTTGTGTTATCATTATTTGCGTTCTCTAAGTTTTTGATAACAACTCTTCCAGGTTTGTCCCCCTGTCTGTTAGTATTTCTATTCTGATCAAACGATTCCAATGAAGGAATTGAATCCAAATTTGCTTCACTGGAATTCTTTGTGTTATTCTTCTCGTCGTCGTAATAATAATAGTAATAAATGACGACATCATCTTTTTGTGGTTTATTACTATTACTACTATTAGGCGAAGGATTGGAATTTGGAAGGGGTGCTGCAACTGATGGTGTTGGCACTGGAGGGGCCACTGCTGGCAATGACTGCGATTGTCTGGAAGGAACGCCACGACTAGGTTCTTGGTCGCGAACAGATCCTGAGAATAGGTTTTGATTTGAAGGCACAGATTGTGGCAAATATCGGTTTTGACGTTCGGTGTCTTCCGGCGATGAAAATACAGACGATGACAATGGCGTCGACTGTGGCTGAGGATTGATTTGAAGGGTTTGTTTCTGACGAGTGGTGGCCGACGGCGGCACTATAGTTGGCGGAGGATTCCACGAAACTGCTTGATGTGGTCCGGCCCCCACTCCACTCAATACTGAAATGACTTGTGGCTGACGAGGAAGTAATGACGATTCAAAAGAGGGCTGACTCGGCACTGACTGACTCGACGGGAATTGTGGATACCTTCTGATAGCATTATAACCCTGATTATTGATCGAATCTAAGCCTGAGTTTGGTAATGGAGGGAATTGTTGTCTGAACGCTGTTGAGAGGTCTGGTTGTGGCGGAAACTGATGTCGAAAAAGAACTTTTATTCTCTGAAATTAAATTTTTCGAAACTTACGAATGAATTAGGATTTGAAAAACTATTGTTTGGGTTACTATAGTTTATGGTAAAACTTTGACGTTTTGTGCGAAACAAATTCTCGGATGTGTTTTCTGTCAGAATAGAAGACTGTGCAGAGAGTATGTGTAGCGCAACCAAAACAAGTGACAACCTATTCATTGAGAGCTAAAGTCAGTGAATTTGACATTTTCTCGATAACTGAGATCTTATTATTTCAGGTTTAAAACAAAACTAAAAACTGTTATCACTTTTTTCAACAAATGATTAGTTGATTGAAATTTATTCAAAAGAGTTGAAACGTATAACAAGTGATAACTTTTAGATTATAATAAGGAATATATACTTGCATTTTGATAATTCCAAGTTGATAAGACCAGTTGATTCCAAGCGATTTTCTATTCAATTAATAATTGATTTGTCTTTCGGTCTGACGTTTGGTCGGAATTTCGAGTTATGACCTGAAAACACTTGAGATCTTTATTAATGGCCACGTATTCTATGCTAAACAAGTTTAAAATGAATTTTTTGGGTCAATAATTTGTAAATTGAATTCTAATTATTGTTTATATTTAAGAACTGTTTTGTTTTGAAGAGAAAATAATCCTCATTTCCGACACTTATCTCTAATTACACTTCAAATCAAAATTAGAGAATCAATAAATGAGACAATTATTGAAAATTGTCAGCAAAAGTCTAATGAGATTTAAGTATCTTGGAAATGCCGCCAACCATCTGCAAGATCCAAATACTGATTGCGAATAAAATGTTTTTTCAAATTTAATGAAAAGTTTATTAAATATTCATTTATATAATAAATTTTTGTTCAGTACTAACAGTTTTGAAAGAACAGGTTTACTATGTTTTTATGGCCCAATTCCAAGAATATTTCAGAACTTTTAGACAATATATAAAAAAGTAATTTTTTGGAACTAAATTATATTCCTTTCCTTAGGATTGAATACCCGGCTCTTCGTCTTAACCTAACCCTAACATAACCTCAATATAATGAAAGGAGTTTTGATTTGAATCAACAATTAATACAATAAATACATTTAATTCTTTCTAAAGTTTAAGCTTTAATTCTCATAAACTTATTGTCAATTCTTAGAAAATAATTGAGTTTCCGATGGATTTAAGTTAAAAAATCCATTCATAAAATGATATTATATTATATTAACCTTAATTGATATGATTCGCGAATTACAGATAATTCAATTCATACATCAATTGTGTCGACAAATCATTCAAATGCTATTCATTTTGATATGAAAAATGATTTTTAAGGAATTTCTCGATTTCTACTATCATTTAATATAATTTTCTTAACATATATGACATAATTTTCCAGTTTCTTGCTTTCATTGAATAGATTTTTTGACCAAATCTAATAATTTCCTAACTTATCGGTGAAAGTTTCAATATATGAAATTACACTCATTTGACGAGAACTCAAGTAATCTCTTTTAATGTCCTAAAATTTTTTTAAAAAAAAAACGATATTAGGAAATGAAATTGAGGTGAAATTCGTGTTTAGATTCTCATTAATATTCAAAAATTGGTTTCCAATATAATATACAAATTGAAAAATAGACAAAAAATGAACTCAATCTCCAAAAAATCAAACTTTAAAACTAAAAGTTGTCCGATAATTCACAAAAGAAGAAATTTGTGATAAAAAACAACTAATGAAAATATATACTTGGAATATATACGTATATTCCTTATAACCAGACTTATAAATAATAATTAGGTGATTCTAATCTTTATAAATTAACTTATTGCAATGTCTCTATTATTTTAAAATTACTCTATACTACTATAGAGTAGTATTTTAAAGATAATATTAATTGTGTTTTTGTTTATTATTTGAGAGGAATTTAACAAAAAAGTTATAAAACAAAAAGATTGGAAATAGTTTAAAGAAATTAGAAAATATTTTTGTTAATTAATAGTTAAATAATAAGACTTACCTTATATTTGAGAGCAAAAAGTTTTATTAACGATCGACAGAAATGAGAGCTTAAAAGCACTCATCTCTTGAATTAAATAATTTAAGTCAAAATGTGATCATTTGAGGAAAGGGTCGATTTGTCACAAATGTTAAATAAATCACAGGTTCTGTCGAATACACTAAATGTTCAGTGAATTGAGAGACAATGTGTTGGCAATAATCCAGTCCTCTCTTCAGTCAATAACTTTTCTTTAAATGACAACTAAACGACTAAAAGCTATAAGCATTAAATGCCGAAACTGTCTGACAGACAGCTCTTAAGCAACGGTAAAATCGGTTCTGACTATGTGTGTGCCCCTGACCTACCTTTTGTCCAACCAGAAGTAACCATTCTCATTTTTCTCGCTCTCTATAAATATTTTATTTTCTTCTCTCTAAATACATAATTCCTCCCAAATTAAAGAATTTTCTTCTCAAACATTTTAATTACCTCTGCTTTTACACAATGAGATGTTATACCAAAAGTTCACTAAAGGAACAAAATTACTTAAAAAAATGTCTTATCTTGCAATTCATCACTAATTTTTGGTTCCCCCATAAAACTGGCTTTCATTCAATTCTAGGCAAACATCAAATGAATTTAATTCAAAACAAGATTTATAGCTTAAGTCAATCGTATAACTAATCGGATTCCAGTTATAATAATTAGTTGATTATATGAACAACAGAGTTATGTCCATTAGTTATGAGTAAAAGAAGAGGAGTTTTGGCTTCAATATCGACCCCATTTGGCCGGTTATGTAATCATAAAGAAAAGCGTTATAAATAGTTATTGAGTCTGTCCTTGACATTCACACTCTAACCTATTTAGCACTCGACCAGAATCGAGATATAACCGTATCTCAAATTATTGAAAATTGTCTTTACAATCAAATTGTTTGAAACCCTATAAGTAATCGAATAAATTAAAGCAAAACAAAAAGTTTTGTGTAAAGTGTGAGAAAAAATACTCAATTATTCTTTCCTTTGAGTTCATTAGATTTTACGTCAGTCTCTCTCTCTCTCTCTCTCTCTCTCTCTCTCTCTCTCTCTCTCCC
>JAQIXI010000327.1:0-26315 GCA_034700165.1 Galumnidae sp. Gr-Ori-00277
AGAGAGAGAGAGAGAGAGAGAGAGAGAGAGAGAGAGAGAGAGAATGATTTGGATGAAAATGTAAAAGTGAATGAGTGAACATTGAGAAGACGATACAAATGATGTACAAAAAAATAGAAGAGAAGATAAAAAGAGAAATTCCAGAGAGAAATAAAACGGGAATAATAGGCGACAAAAGGAAAAAATTAAGTGCAATTTGGTTGCTATGCCTTTGATCTGATGTCTAGTCGTATGCGTTTTGTGGCACTGATTTGCAAAACGAAATGGAAATATACAGCGCTCGACCTGACCCTTAGCACAGCACAAATTCATATATAATGACCACAGAATAAAAGTGTCCTCTTTCTAAGTTTGCAATTTTTTTCAAATTATATTTTCCTTTTGATTTCGAAGAGAGATTTAGTCGGAATATATTATTTTTTTAAAGACATTTTCAATTTATTGACTCAACTTTTTCTTTGATTAAATTTATACAATTTGGAATGTAACTAGGTAATATTGAGGTCTTTCAAATGAAACATTTAACTGAGGCTATATATAATGTTTTTTTTTTGGATTCGGATTGAAGTGATCAATATTTTATAATCCTGGTTGAGATTGTTATTCTCGAGAAATGTGTGTTTGGTAATGTTTGTTGCATAGCTGAGTAAACACAATTCAATTGATGAAATACACTAAAAAACTCGACAATAAGAGGGCAGTAGTTCTGAAACTAACCAATCATTTCATCGAAAATAATATATAAATAGAAATTTATTATTTGAATAAAATTTTAAAATATTGGATATTTTTTTCTGTTAATTTGAATCACATTTTATATTATTTTTATGCTTCAGTTTATCATAAAAATGGTTTAATAATTAAATTTAGTTTCTTATTATTCTTTAAACATGTTTTGAATTGCAATTCTGATAAAGAATATTCTGATGAGTTATCAGAAGGACAGTCCTCTTATTGAAGAATTAGTTTGAGTAAAGAATCAAATGGATTGTGTTTAGAGACAATCTCTGCCATTGCATTCATTATTAGACTATTTTTGTTTGTATTTAGAATTGAATTCTTGTCAAAACAAATCTATTGCACTAAACTATTAAAGCTGTTCACTCATTTTGCAGCCCATAATTGCTTGCAATCGTACTGAACACACTTTTATCAATATATTATTTTATATATATATTTACATTCGTATATATTCACCAATTTATATATAATATATCCAACTTATTAAAGATCCCTGATAACTCAACTGATATCTAAAAATTGTTTTTTAAAGAATAATTATTTATAATTTTTTTTTAAATATTTATATTGAATGGTATGTCTGTCCCCAAAAGGACATCGCGAGTGACGTTCCTTTTATGTCTTTAATTTGTTTGTTGACTCTCAACGATATTATTAATGGAAAAAAATTTTCTTTGTTTTCTCTTCTGTCAAATCTGTTGCCTGTCCTCTGGTTTGCAGTCTTGTTGTCGTCTGTAATCTTAGTGTTTGTGTTTGTGTGTCGTCTAATGTGTGAAACGAAAGTATGAATGAATGAAAGGTTAGAAACGTTTGAAGAAAATGAGCTGAGATTTTGTGATGCAAAAGAAAAACGCGTTTTGAATATGGAATTATGTCTTATGAAAGAAGAATAAATGCAAACAATTGTATTACTTCTCCTACTGTTTACTTCGACAACAGTAGATATAGCTGTTAACCAGAGACAACTAAATGCTAAAAACAACCCGGAATAGGAATGGAGAGCAACCATAGCAAAGACATTAACAGATCACAGATGTCTTTCCTATCGTTACTTTCAATTCCTATTTCGGATTCTTTTCTACCATAACTCAAGTGAAGCCTTTTTTGAAGACTTTTAGCATTTAATTCTCTTCTGTCTTAACCGCTATATTTGATAATAAGTTATTCACAAAAATTTGTTACTTCTAGTAATGTACACTTTTTTAGCAAATCTGTACTGTTTTTGTTAATAATAATAACAATAATTATTATGACTTATAAGCGGTTCAATGTTGTTGTTATGCATGAATTTGCATTAATATGCACTTAACAGGTCTGTCAACGTTAACATGTAAAGTGTATTAACAGTTCAAGTATTAACTAAAAACAGAGTAAAAATTTCTTAGTATTTAATTAGTTTTTTAACAAACTTTTTCTTAAAGTTTCAGAAACAGAAGTAATTATACAAATGATCGTCGATGAGGTCAACTCACTTTGTTTTCATTAAAACTTTTATTCTATCGATCAGTTGGCCATTAAAAGTTACTTGCTCAAAATTGTATAATTACACAAAATTGTATATTTAATTAAAAAAATCGGTTAATTTTTTTTTGTTTTAATTATATTTTTTGGTTATTTTTTCGCTAAATTTCATAAGAATTCTATTAAAGCCTTTATTTACCGATTCGTTGGTTTTAAGCATTAATTGATGTCATTATTCTTTGCGATAGAATTTGGGATTAAATTCTGGTTTTGAAATGTGGTCTAATCTGTGAATTGGTCTCATTTACGACAATCTGTAGTTATATTAACTGATAATTCTTAGAATTAAACAAATTTCTATAACCGATACAACTCTTAAATATAATAAATTTATAATCAATTTTTGTCTTCAAATATATCTACAATTAGTTTAATAATAAAATGTTCGAAACATTTGAAAGTCATTTCAATCCTAAATATAATATAGTCTACAACTTAAAGCCAGTGTCATTTACCCCAATACCCATTGGGTGGAATGTTTTTCCTACTGCTCATTGTCTGATGTCCCGATGGCGTGGGTGGGGGGTAGTGATGTCCATGATGTCCTGTTGCGTGACATGAGGTGGCGTGACATGAATGCCAAGACGTGGATGGCGGTGCGCCCACACTGGCAACGCTACCCATCTCGGCGTCACTACCGTTACCACCTTGCTCCTCTTGCATTTTCATTTGGTTGGCGTAGAATTCCCAGAGTCGGGACACAATGAGTGTGGCCATAATGGATCCGTGGTTGTGTTCAATGAGGCGCAACACAAACACACCGTCCCAACCGAGATAGTTGGCACCGATCTTGCGGGCGAGGCGGCCCACTTCGGCCATACCTACTAGTCTAGTCCTCCAAAGGCAGAGGCGTATATATGCGAGTCGGTTGCAGCGAAAGGTACGCCACCCCCAGAATATCAATGAAATGATGTTTAAAGGCATAAGAAATGCCAAATAAAACCAAACAACAGAAAAGATCTTCTCATTGAACACATTTATAGGGAGTACACACTGACACGTGTAAGTGCGCAATCCTCCCTGGATCGCAGCACGCACTTGGCACAGGGTCTGCAAAGGAAATCGAGGCGATGCCCACCAGTCGCCATCAATAAAGAAGCGGCGCATTAGTTCGAGTCCGTGACGAAGGAATCCCCGACCCATGAATGAGCCCAAAAGGAAAAACTGTAGTCCAACGTTCATGACATACAGGGTTTTAACGAAAAGATAGAGTAGGCACAGGTAGAAGCTTGGCCCGCCCACACAACAGCGGCACGACAGCGGTAGTCGACACGCCGGGTCCGTACACCAACCGGCCTCACCCGTCACAAGTGTGTGAAATTGGTCCACAAATTCGGCCAAAAGAGCCTCTCTTTGTTGACAACCCGGCGGCAGACTTGCGATGTCTGACGCCTTCTTTAAAAGTCGGCGCAGTTTTACACCTGCGTTATGAGCACAAGAGTTCCAAACGAGGAACGGCACATAGAAGCAACAGCCCTGCACCAGAAGGATAAGCGGCGCCCACTGGTAATAACCGACGCGCACTCGGCGTAACCTTTCGGGACCGGTGGAGGCGACGTCAAAACCACCGTAATCTAACTCCTCCGGAAGAACGCGAGGATCGGGCGGATCCTAAAACATCGAGACATTAGGCAATCCATTAGACCTACTATTGATTGCTCTCTAAATACGATTAGAATTTCAAATCAATCCTTAATTTAAAATTAAATGTTATTTTTTGTAGACTTAATGACAATTTGAGTCTATAATGAGCTTAACGTTAAAATCATTCAAATTTGTTTTGACCCTAAATTAGACCTCTTCTGACTGTAAGCAACGAAATCCAATTAAATTACATTTCGTGACGATTGACGATATCTTATATAATAAAAGCCTTCAATTAATTAAATATTTAAGTTAATTATTCTTCAATTTCCTGATACAGATAATAGTTTTTGCATTAGTTGATTAAACAATCTAGTACAATTCTAAATTCTGAATAAAATCATTATTAAAATATGGGTGAAAGACATGAAAAGCTTTTCAATGTATTCATGAGATGAGACTCTATTTTGGGCTTTGAATTAATGAATGTCTAAAATGGATGTTCAGAATTGGGGATCAGTTTTGTATGTGAGAGGATATCTCCTTTTATGGCAGATTCTAAACTTTAGACACATTCAGACTAAGTGTCACTTTTCTTCAGCCACTTAACCATAGCTTTGCAGATGTCCTTAAATAAGAATATTCTTTTGAAAAGATAAGTTTCTTATTTATTAGAATTGTTTTGCAAAGACTCATAACTTTGCCCTTTGCTTCTCAGTTATGAACATATTTATGTCAGCACAGCTTCGATCCTAAAACTGAAATTGAAAACCAATTTATGTTATTCTGTTCTCATATATGTATTTCATTAAGAATAGCGTTGTTTAGAAAATTTATAAAAGGGTTGCAAATCAGTGCCAAAACTGTTATAAAATAGGAGACGACACTATTAAAAGTGTGATATAAACTGTGAAACAACACTTAAATAGTGTCTAACAAATTATAACACATTATTGTAATCTTTTGGCATATCTTTGTAGCGATAGTTGGGCTGATATTTTGAAAAAAAGTCAATTTGTGTTCTCTATTCTAAAGCTCTCAATCATATAATGAGTTTTGACTTTTATCAGATTCAATGCTTTTTTCATATTTTCTTCTCTTTTGGTCTCTTTTGTAAGTCTCGCCATCGATGGAATCATTAATTAATTTATTTGGAATAAAGACATTCATTAATCAAAGAATAGAACCAATTCTTGAATGAAATTCTGAATCTATGAATCAAACTCTAAATGACATCAAATATTAGAATAAATTTGTGGTAAAACATTGAATGGAGAATGAGTTGCGATAAAAACATTGGTTAAGCCTTTATTGTTATTTGTATTGACATTATATACTGAGAGAACACTTAAAGAATTACTGTTGAGAGCAGTTCTGAGACTTCACTACTTATTTATTTATTTCAATGATATATAGCTCAGGCATAAAACCAGATGAGAACAACGGCGCAGCCAATAGACAACCAGATAAGGGTTCAACAGCGGTACTTCTTTGTGCTTATAATTTATTTAATATGTAAGTGAAGCCCAGTCTTAATATGAACGGGTAATCGACAATCACTAACAAACATATTCCAATAATAGGAACTCCAGAGGATCAAGGTGCTTTCAAAAGATTAGAACTCTTACATAATTAATGATAATTAGTCATCTAGTTCATTTTCTTTAATTTAATTAAAGTATAATTGATTAGTGAGTCCACCAAAATCTTTGAGATTATTTAAAGTGGTTTTCTTTTACTGAATTTTTCATTTAAAACTTATAAATTATAAGTTATCCCTGGATTTCATATAATAGAGTCCTGCAAAGTGTTAACCTAAAGAAGATTTTGATTTAAAGTTCTGACTATATATTCATTTAAATGATTTGAAGAAATTTAAGAATTTTTTTTCTTGTTTTTAAGGATAAAAAATTGTGGTCTTTATATAAGTGGTAATAACAGAGCAAAAGGTAATTCAATAAAAGGCTTAAAACAATAACGATATGAAAATTTTATTCGAATAAAGAGCTGTTTTTCTTGAAATGCTGTTCATTATTATTTAGTAGAACTGGCTTTAGGTTATGGTCGGCACAAATACAAGCATTAATATTGGAGATCTGACATCACTTAATGCCAATGATATGAAAAGTAATGTATATTTATCTAGTACACTTTAATAAGTTGTTTTCAGGTATTTTTCTTTAGGTTACATAAGTGTCGACTTATTTTTTTGTAAACAAAACTTAAATATTTTTGACTGAATTAATAAATTCATGGATTTTAGTATTTGATTGATATTTTCAAAGCAAAGGAAATACCAGAACTGAGTTATTGAAAATGGTTTGCCATCAGAAGAGAGGCAGAGAGTAAGGATAGTAAGGATAGTAAGGACTGATATATTAATATTATTATATATTAATATTAAAGTGCATTATATTTGTTGGCAAAACAAATTTGAATGGCTTTTGATGGCATTCAATGGTTTGAATGCTTCTCTAAATTGTATAGTAATGTATAGTTATGTATAGTTATGCGACTTTTGCAAAATAAATGAGAATAAAAGCTGAGAATAATGTCTACGCAAAGGGTGTGGAACCATATGATGATAGAAAGAGAGCTGCAAATGATTGGACGCACAGCACAGCAATAGCTTATGCCAGAAATAATTGATGATATTTACCTGTCCTGTGAAGCCATCATAATCATCGTCGTCGGCATCTGCAGCGACGAGATAATAAGTGGAAGCCGTCCAACAGTATGAGTTGACGTAACGCGCCTGAGGTTCGGTAAAGTAGGTCGGCGTAAAGCACTCTATCGGGTCTCCGATGTACTGTTTGGTGAATATGGGCAGAGCCAGAAACAGGAAGACTAGAAGTGTATATTTGCGGTTTAGTTTGTCCACTCCGTCGTCAACCGGAACATGAATTCCGCCGATAAGATCGTGAAACCTGTGAAGTAAGAGAGAGGGGGCCGAGCAGGTACGTGTTGTTCATAGTACAGATAGCACGACACAGCACACGACACGACCAGTAGTGTCAGCCAGAGCCAAAATGACCACCAGTCACAAGCCGTACAGACAAACAAACAAATACAAACAAACATTGAGCCCAAACAGCACAGCACAGACCGGAGTCAAAATCAGAGTAAAAAAATATTTGAAAAAACACTTTTCTATGCTTTGGATTTAAGAAAAAATGTCTCAGTTTTTATGCATTTCTTTGCATTTGGTTTGCATTCCATATCTCAGAGCTATTATTTAAATAAATATTTCTTACGATAACAACAATAATAGTAAGACTTATAGTAATATCGAAAATATAACTGCAATAACAGTACGGAAAGCAAAACATAGCAATGATTAGAAGTGAAGTTAAAGTCAGGGGACAAACCGATAAACCGAGCCGTTCACTAAAGGCATCACTACATTGCACTGGACATTGAGATAGTAAGAAAATTATTACATACTGCACTAACCGGAAGAGAAAGGACATTGTGGATGGCTCGTGACGCGAGCTTGTTGCTGAAGAAATTCCCTTTGGCAGCTCCAGGACCGGATCTGATTGCAAACAAATGACTCAAATAAGGAGGAAAATCGGGCGAAGCGTATGATAAAAGTTCTCTTTTCAGTTGTCCTTTCACTACAATTTAGTCCTGTTTTGGGTCTTTCAGTGGCAGTGAATGGCGAAAGAAGCGATGGACTGACTCTCGATGGCAGTGAACTCAAATGGCAGTGAAGTAATTGTTGTAATCGTTTGGCTAAGACTCTGAACCGAAATTTCTTAATATATGAGATGTTATTATTATTCGTATAAAAATGATGGCATCGATTCGAACCAATACTTGTTTGAACAGAGATATTATGTCTACTAAACTGAAACTGTTTACACTTCTTATTAACTTTTCTCTCTTTTCTCCGTCTTTCCAATGATGAAAATGAACTCTTAGTCCCAATAGTGGAGAAATGATGATGAAGTGAAAATGCATTCATGGCCAGAGCTTAAGCATCTATGCATCAGTTATGTGTACCGTCTCCTATGGACTTCTTCTTCAATCGTATCTAATTCTAGTCGTTTAGATCACAATCCAATTGCTGTTAACTGAAGACAAACAAAACATCAATTAAGACAATCCAATAAATGACATCAAATAAACAAATAGTCAGAGAAGTGACAAAAATATATATTTATATATAAACATAAAATGAGTCAATCCTTGAATGAAATGCAAATTATTTATTATTCACGAATATATAGCTCTCAAACTAATGCTCTCATGTTTTGATAATTTACATAAACCATCCCTTTTCCTAATGATATACAATAAAATGGTATAAAAGTTTAGGAAAAAATAAAAATGACCAAGGAAGAAACTGAATCAAATGATGGTCTTAATAAGAAATAATTACTGCTTTGTTCAAATAATAGGTTAGAATTAGTGGATTGGCCTCTTTGGCACCATTTCTATCAGATTTGTCCGTTCGCTTAATTTATTTCAAACACGTATAGCATAATATAGTCATAGTATTGAGTATTCACTTCTCTGGATGTGAATCCATCCAAAAGAATTGCATCCAAAGAATCAATAGACGAGTCTAAAGACTCAAAACCCTCTAATTTTTTCCCTTTCGGCTGAAAAGTGGTGGAACCCAACAGACAACAAAAGTGCAAAATCAGAAGCCTTTCATTGGAATTACGCAAATAACGGCTATTTTCAGTTTAGAATAGAGAGAAAGAGAGAATAGCGGGAATAGTGAGAATAGCAAGATAAATGAATCTCAAATGGATAGTATCTACTATCAGGATATAATGTAATCTTAATTAGAGAGAATGTGAAACAACGCATTCGTTAGATGTCGAGCGACTAAAGGCTCTCATAAGACATCAAATTGTGTTTGAGTTAAACCAATATATAAAAACGAAAAAAAGTCATAATAAGAGTGAGTGGAATACGAGGTATAAAAACAGCAACGAATCACATTTTTTTAACAAAAATAACTAAAGAAATAATAGTAGAAATAGTAGTGTAGTGTAAATGTGTTGTGTATGTGATGTGCGATCCTATCGTTTTATTGAACTCCAGATAAAAACCCGATTCGATTGAGTCGTTTTCCTTATATTTTTGTCACAATCTTTTTCAGTCTTTCTCTGAGTCTTATCCGTTACGAAACATCACAACATTTCTGATTCATATAATAACAGTAACGCACGACTCAGTTGTGGACAAGAGTTGGTCTCTTCACTGACATTACAATTGAAGAATTGATGATTAAAGCAATGATAAGTGTTTTTAAGGCCATTTTGATCATTCATTTACAATATCTCACTATTGATGGCATAGAAAGCGATCGATACTATATTTGAATATTCAGTTCATAAGTGATGTAATATTTATATAATGAATAAATATTATAAATAAAGCAAATTATTATTATCCCTCTCATTGGATGTCTAAAAAATGAACTGTCTCATATGTCTCATGTGTCTAAAATGTAGTCCAATTTTATTCACCAAATGATTTCTCTGGTTTCACATTATCTGATGTTTGGCTTTCATATATTCCATCAACATTTGGCTCAACTTTTTTTTCCTGGAATCTCTTTTAAGTTAATTCAAAACATTTGATCGACGATTCGGTATAATTAAGCGATTTATATAAAAAGTATAGTTTTCTTATCCAATGTTTCCAACCATTTATTTTCAATAATAGACTTTTCTTAACATTTTCGATGCAATCGTCTAATGATTGGAATCGCCATTAAATTGTGACTGAAATGCATTTGTCAGTAAGTATTGTAATGTTTGAGTCCTCTCAAGACTCAAAACTTTATTCTATGATAGGTTTACACCGAAATAATCTCTTATTGATTAGTTGACGGACAGAAAGAAACCAATGAATACCGAACCCATTATATAAGAGAAGAAATGGTGATTACTTTTCAATTAATTCGAGTCTATTTTCTCTTTATTTTAATGATAGACTCAAAAGTTATGCATTAAAAGATAGTCGAGGAAAGGGTCAGTTTTAGGCCAGGGATCAATTATTTCTGGAATTTTAGCTGAATTAGAATCCAATTAATTTGAGTAAAGATTTTAGTAATTCAGTAAAATATTGATTTTAGTAATCCTTCCCAAAGACTTAATCGCAATAATAGTGAGGTTGTGCTATAAATTCGTATCAAAGCGTATGTTGTGTTACATTGAGTTGAGCTAAAAATAGAACAAATATTTAATGTCGAGGAAAGTGAGAGCGCTATCCCTTCAATGTCTTGCGATGGCCTACAATATGCCGTTCAATACACTATTCGTTACATTCTCTCAACTGACTCACTATTTTTTGGTGAAAAACTCTCTTTAAGTTCCATGACTTTTGGGGTAAAGCCATAGGCATTCAAAGTAATAATAGTCGAGACTTTATTCTCTCAACAGATAAGAGTAAACGATTTGGTGGACTCACAATCAAAAACATCGTTCAAAATCTGAATTCAAGAATCCGAATAAATTCCCTTTTTGTGAGTCAGAGTTAGAGAGAGACCTGGGAGAGAGAGGGAGGGAGAGAGAGAGAGAGAGAGAGAGAGAGAGAGAGAGAGAGAGAGAGAGAGAGAGAGAGAGAGAGAAATCTGGTTATATATTAGTTCATTTTTTGTGAGAATATTTTCGATACTTTCATTGATCTCTTCTCCGGCAATATCTGACTTCAGTGGACAGACAGGCAGTGATAGCTATTCTCACGCAAATATTTTTAGTCAATCTCTACCTGAGCGCAGGCATTATTGGAGAGAACAGATGTAATGCTCACGAGAAATATGGAGTCAATGCCTAACAAATTCTCAAGAAATGAATGCCCAGAATAACAGTGAAAGAGAAGGAAAAGCATTTGGTTTGAAAGCATTACAACAATTGTTATGCTTTTGTTGTTCTTCACAACCAACTAATAACCCCTATATTGTCTTCTTCTCTATTCTTCTTCTTATCATTTTCTTATTCTTGAGAAGAAGGGTTAGTGACCCAAATATTGCATAATCAACATATTAGCTCATATCTGATCCGAATCAGTCTAACAATAATGACAAGATTAATGTAGACATTATTGATCTGTGCTTTTGTGCAAAATTTTAATGTATTTAAACTAAAATTATCTTATAATTGGACGAAAGCATTGAATAGTGGATCCATTTACTAAATAAACTATTCATCTTTTCCTTGATTAAAGTCAAACTCTAATTTTAATTACTCAACGAAAACACTGAAAGTCTCCGAAGAACAGAAAAGTTAGTCTAAAGATTAAGCGTATATTAATTGTTATAAGAGTAAGCTTGATAAATTATTCATTAGTTTTATATTCAAATTAAAAGTCTGGAATAAAACTTAAGAGAAACAGAGAATCAGAGAATCACTACAAATGATTACTTTTTAGATAAATTCCTTTGCATTTCGTTTTGAAAGAGAGCCGCGATTTTTCTTTTTGTCGACTGAATTGTGTTTCACCTGAAAATAGTTTCGATACACCACTTCCTTACGAAGAACAACAAGAATTAATGCACCGATTCTGCCGCCAAACTCAAGACTTTTATCTTTAGGAAGGGTTGGCTCACAAAAAAATCATTATCGTCTGTGCGCTTAAGTCTCGACATAATGGGGTATAAAAATAATTGTAATCATAGAATATTTGGCACTCATTTTATAGATAAGACGCTTCTCTTATTTTTCTTAAGAACTGATAACAAATTTGGTAAACCGATCACACCTTTTGTTCTTTCAATTATAACAATGATTTTATCAATTTTTAATCATAACTATTATATTATGAAAAGCCATCAAATATATAACAACGACTTAAATATCTTAACAACTCTTAAATGTCATTAAATTTTTATATTTTTTTCACTTTTTTTTGTTATTTTTGTAAAGAAAAACTTTAATCTAATTTTCACCAAAAGATAAATCTTTTTCTCTCAAAACCCAATATATAAAAATTGCATTTAATTTATTTAAATTGAGTTAAGTCTTGTAATACACTCAATAATATTTTCCTTGATAAATTAGTCGAGTACTCAATTGAATAAAGAACTTTTCGAATCAATGAAAAAAACTTGAAATCTAATAAATTTTCGTTTATAGAGAACCTCTTTTTAAGGGATAATATAATAAAATTGAATTCTTGGAAATTCATCGCAAAAAAAATCGAAGACTAAAATTAAAGTAAATTTAATTTAAATAAATATTCGAACGAAAAAAAAGTTAAATTAATTTAAATAATGATTTTGAGTAAATTTTCAGTAAATTTCTTCTCTAATGGAAAATTGAAAATCAACTTAGAAAAGGAAATATTAAATTTTGTGCAATTAGCCTAGAATATTTTCCTATAAAATTCAATTAAATTTGGTGAATGTTCAAACGAAGCTAACAATTTCGACTGAGTAAATACAATTAAATCAATTTGGAGTTCAATTTTAGTCACTTAATGCCAGATTCAATAAAAACTCAAATAAGAGTCAATAGTTGTTAATGTCAGCCATTTTAATATATGAGCAAGGCCCAAATGTCATCAAATTCAGTGCATAAAAAATTGATTTTGCATTGAAAACAATTATCTTAAGCCAAATCTCTATTAATAAAAAAAATAGTAATTTAAATGTAATTCACGTAAAACGCCTTCAGTTGTATCGACACTGAAAATGTTTTTTAAAAAAAATTGGGGTCTAATCAGAAAAATTTCAATTTCATATGAGCTCTAGTTTTAAATGCAATCATTTGTTATGAGATAATATTAATGAAGTTTTTTAATACAATTATTAGGATTTTGTTTTGAATAATTCAAGTGAAGAGTAATTACTGAGTTATTAGTTATTTGTAATGAATATATGGGTTTTGATTTCGGATTTTTATATTCTTTTTTTTTAGTGAATCGAAATTCATTCCCATTTTTTTAGCGAAAATTATTTATCAAATTCTAGAAATGAAAGTCAAATATTATGTTATGGGAATTGAAATGTAAATTATTATTTCCAATGAAATTAGTTGAAAAAAAACCTGGAAAAGTGTCGAGAAATTCATCCAAATTATTCAAATTTCTGTCTAATTATTCCATTAATATTAGAAATGTTATTCTAAGCGCTTAACTTTTCAAAACAAATTTCATGTTTTACTGATTTTAATCTTAAATCTGTTTCCAACAAATTGAGGTTTAAATAAATTGTAGTAAAAAAAAGAAAAATTGAAAACAATTAGAAAGAAAAAAGGAGATGGGGAGAGGGAGAGAGAGAGAGAGAGGGAGGGAGAGAGAGAGAGAGAGGGAGGGAGAGAGAGGGAGAGGGAGAGGGAGAGGGAGAGGGAGAGGGAGAGGGAGAGAGAGGGGGAGAGAGAGAGAGAGACTAAAAAAATTGTGGTATTAAAATCACTGAAACGCAATTAAATGAAAACTCATTAAAAAATATGTAGTTATAAGTTATGTAACATATGTTTCATTATTTTGAACTAAAATTTTTTCCTTTAATTTTAAAAAAGAAATGATGAAAAAAATCTCATTGAATGCAATTATTGAAACATAAATTAATATTAGATATCAAACAATAATTAAATATTCGGAAATAAAATTTTCTTTAAAATGTTTTTATTCAGTATTTTTTATGAATAGAAAAAAAGTTTTATTGAATTCTAATATTTCTTAAAAAAATGAGTTTCAAATAATTAGATATAATTAAAGTATATAAATGGGATGTCATTAAATATTGTTTGATATTTATTTTGCTTATTTGTAGTCTGTATTGAACTGGAAATATAAACTCCAGAGTAAATAAAAAGGATCATTAATAATGGATAAGAATAGAGAATTGGGGTCAGAGTTGATTCTGAGTTGATTTTCTATTCAATGTAAAAGACATATCAAATATTAACAATTGAAGAGATCCTTAGGTCAGTGTCGGTGGACTCACAAAATTTGTTTTTCTTATAGTAAGTAATAGACTGTTAGACTGTTTTTATTTCTATTTGTTTATGCATTCGATCAGTCGCTGAAAGATTAGAATAAACCCAAAAAAAATGAGACGATTTAAGTCCTGATTTTAGTCTACATTTTTGCAAATATTTCAGTAAAAACTAATGGATTCTTAGTCTCTATTTATTTATTTAATTTGTGAGTTATATAATACATGGATTGAGTAAAATACTGTAGATATTGTAGTCATTCAATTGTTATTCTTAATCAAAAGTACTTTGAGGCCAATGGCATCGATTGCCTGAGCGCTAGCAATACCGCAAAAGAATGAAAACGAATTTTTCAGATAATATGTTATATAAGACTTATGATTACTAATAATTTATGAGAATCTCTAAAGAATATGAATATGAATATCAAATTCATATCCAGAATAAAATATAGTCTTTCTTTATAGATATAAAAACTATAAGCTATTGATGCTATCAATAAATAAATAGCGCACAATATATCGAATTCTTACTAAATTTGCTTGATATGTCTGCAATTGTGTAATGGTTTCTTCTAAAAAAATGTTTCCATGATACATTATATGTAGTTAATATGGTATATTTATTTCAATATGTATTGGGTAATATTGGGTAGTATTGGGTAAACAGAACCACATTTGGAAAGTAAAGTTCAAAATTTATTGTATTCAATATGTTTTGCATAATTTAGTGGAGAGACTGAGAAAATATTGTAAGAAATATGATAATAACGGTATCGTCTGTTATGGTTTAGCAATAATACTGACATAACTGAGCCATTCATATACAGTTTGTGTTTCGCACTGAATGTTCAGACATTTTGCATGCAATAAGTCATCGGTTATATAATAATAAATGATCTGTTTGTTAGTTAAATGTTATACTATATTCCAATGCATTGGTATATCTGTTTGTTAATAATGTCAGTAATTTATCCGAGACTTAAAGAGAATTACGAAAATTCGCGAATAAATTCAAAGTTAAAGTCGTCGAGACTTACAATACTTAGAATACTTACAATCTTTAAATAAATTGTCGATCAAATTCTACAATCATTAAAGGATTTGACAAAAGAATTGTTTTGACACAAAACAAATTTCTATTAGTATTTATGAGTCATTTGAGCAAGGAGAAATACTAAAATTCAATTTAATGGATGAAGCTATTTTCGGATTTAGTGAGTTGCACCTAGCAACGACTTAGATCCAGACGGTCAATGAGCCATACATATTGCAAAGAAACACATTTTGTGGATATATTATCAAAACAAATGTATAAAAACATTGCAATTCATGTCTTCTTTAAGAGGATAACTAAAAATGACATTGTTATATCACTTGACTAGTACGTTTTTTTATTGGTTCAATGCATATTCATATCTTATTTAGTGTTAGAGATAATTATTTTTGTATATATTGTTAATCAAAAATGAATGCTCTGTCTCTTTATTTAGCATTAGATCCACACATGTCTCAGATTAACATAGAATGCATTTCAGTCGACAATCATTACTACGAGTCGTCGGCCAATAATTACTGGTATTATATCAACGATAATGATTAGATCCATGTCTTTGTCATTTGGTGAACAATAAAGCAATAGATATTAACAGTTTCTCTATAATCTCGATATAAGATAAACACAATATATTCGCAATAAATTGAAGGCAAATACTATTGAATGCGAAAAAAAAGGATATAAAATGGCATCGAATATAAAGCCAAGAAGTGGTGGCAATCACTTAAAGATCTCTCAAATACTCGACCACTGTTTCACTGAAAGATTAGTTCAAATAAACATTTAACGCATTTCTAGTGTTTTGGTCTAACATTGTGTGACAAATGCCACCATTTTCTCAATCGAGCAAAATATTCATTCAATGTTTTTTAGTTTTGAATCTAATATTTGTTATTTATGCGCATTTGTTAGGATTTTTACTTCACTTTTTTGTGGTTTCCGCTCAACCGACTGTTCACTCAATGATTTTCTGTTTCGACATATCATTGGATCTAAAAAAATCTATTAATATATTCATTGAGTAAACTATAGTCATCCGAAAGTATCAAAAGAAGTCAAAAGACTTTGAAATGTTTTTGAGTGTCGCCCTAAAGATGACTTCACTGCAAGACAGACAAGTCATACATCAGAGGTTGTGTTACAAAAATTTTAGTTTAATGTTATTTTTCACGATAAGACTCACAAAGATTTCTCTTTTTTGGAAAAAATAGTTTAGTTATTCGGTCCCTCAGTGTATCCCTCAGTGTATTGAACTTTTAGTTTGAGGCTTTGCTTTTCGCGTTTGTTTTATTGCCTTAAATATATTGTATTGGATTATATGTAACACTATTGGCACTACTGATGGTAATACTGTTGTGCATCTCTGATCGATACGTATTTGATTTTACACGACTTTTATTGTTTTGATTAAATCTGATTGATCTGATTGATTGAATCTGTGTCACACATCTCAACACAATCGTAGCCCTCACTCGAAGACCAAAACTGTTTTCTTACACCAAATCAAACTATGAAATAATGGAAGGATAAGAATAGAGTAGACACACATGTATTCCACTTAAAGACAAATGCATTGAGACATACATTGCTCTGAAATAAACTCTGAAATACAAAGAAAGATAAAAATTCTGGAATTCATTACAGCAAAAGAGGGGGAAATCAGTCTCTCATTAAGAAATATAGGGATACTCTGTTTCGGATACGATTCCAATGAGTATTTGAGCGCAACTAAAGCGTACAATAATAAGAAAAGCGGTAAAGAAGTAAAACCAATTCATTGCCTAAAGATGATCGTGGATTCAATTATGACGAACAATATATCTCAGCATTTAGTCTAAATAAGAAGAGCTTCGGTTGAAGGAGTGCTACAGCTGTCAGTATTTTACTCCACTCTTAGATCTGTTAACAGCGAATCAATTGGCGGCGATTCTTGACCTCAGATGCCTTCTCTTCGCTACTAATTCACAATAAGCTCTGGTTTGTTGTTGTGCTCGAATTGCAGTTACTCTAACTTTTGCTCATATGATGAGACCTTTTGTTAACCGATTGTATTATTTGAACATTCAATGACTTTAGAATTTCTCTCAAAACTATTTTTGAGTCAACTCTTCACAAAATTTTGTTTTCTACTATTTTGTCAATAAATGGACGGCAATCGAAACATTGAATGGCAGTAATCTTTGCGATGTCTGCTTTAATACCGGCTTTTCTTGTGGTGAGTCTCGGATTGGAAATTAGGTCAAAGCATAGAATAACTGCAATAATGCATATCCTCTGCTATGGATCTAATGTTAGTTATAATATTATTTGATATTTAGGCTCAAATCTAAAGCAATGGAACATTAGAGAATTGGTGTGTAGTAAAGCATACTTTGATCGGCACAAGCATTGGCACAGTATTATTATGAAGCAAATATCAAACACAGAGCAATGGCACACACAATGGCAGACTAATAAAAATAGTATCACCGCCACCAGAGTTAAGACCGGCGCGGAATACTCAAATACGCATGGTCGATAAAGAATAAAAATATTGTACTTATAATAGATTAACGACGACTAAAAATAAAATGACCCCTTTTATATTTTGCTTCCTTATAATTTAATATAACGCTCTCTATTCACTTATAACTATAATTTATTTCTTTTTATTCCTTTTGTTTCATTTCGATTAACTCAACACTTAGACCAGAATAAGAGCTAAGAATATGAGAAATAGAATACATATAACACTCTTGAGCTCTGTTTCAGTACTGGGAAACCAACGTCTGAGGCTCTCTGTTATGACTCTCTTCTCTCTCTAACTGTAACTAACATTATATGAGAGGCGAATAAAAGAATCCAACGATTCTTCTAAATAAGAATATAAGAATCAAGAATTATATTAACACTTATTCTGTGCTAAATGTTAGGCAACACATCAGATACTTCTACAAAGAATATGAAAGACAGTTCAAACTTATTATTATTTTTATTATTAACATAATATCAGCACAGATGCACTCAAATCATACAACAATACACTACAGAAATGCTTTCTATTATTTATACTTTTCATTTCAATGCTCTCTCTCTCTCTCTCCCTCTCTCTCCCTTTCTCTCCCCTCTCACTCTCCCTCTCCCTCTCCACTGAAAACTAAGCCTACAATGATTTGTTCAATTGTGGCCCTAATTGACGAAAGTGGTAGCGCTGATATCCCGAAGCAGTAGTGCTCTCAAGTCATTCATCATTTTTTGTTTATTTGCCATTTTTTGTTGCACTGAATGAGTGAACAGCAATTCTATCGTTTTGTTTTGTTTATATTGTAAATCAATGTTTATTTATCGGAATCGGTATTCTAATTACAGTTGACTACTTGTCCGTCATATACGGCTGAGTAGTGACAGCACACAACCAAAGGAACAGTCAATGAAGGAATATCTGTAGTGTCTCGAAGTAATGCTAGTATTATATCATTAGATCTCATATATATCTTCGCTGTTCTTATTTTATTTGTTAGTTTTGCATCTGAGTTATGGTTGTGTTATATGTTATGCCATTTCATTCGACGTACATTTGCAGACAGTTCTCAGTTGTGTGTCTTTGCACTACTCCTCCTCAGTGCTGTTATGCTCTACTCTAATGCCAAAACTCTGCCTCTCTGTATGACTGCACCAAAAAGATGATCATTTGATGCAATGATAGAGAAGACAAAAACAAAATTAAGGAAAGAATGAAATGATAGAAAAATCTAAAACAACACTACATTTCACTGAGAAAGAGGTGATTTCGTCGACACAGGCAATGGCTTAGTAGGAATAGACAGCACAAACATTTAAAGCAATAGAAGACCGGATCCATATTTTTATAAGAGAATAGACTATAGAATAGAAAACGAATGGAAGGAATTGAAGGCATTAGAGAAGAGAACACAACAGAAGGAACTCACAAATATTGCCAAAAGAAGTGAAAAGTAAACGAAAGTTTGGGTTCGCATCGCATCTCAACAATTCTCCAGTGGCTGACACAGAAGGCCAGGCCTTCTCTTTAATGAATAGACTCAATATAAGTCTCTAATACATTGGACCAAACTTTCAGAACTGATAAATGTTTACTAAATCGTAAGTCTTTTTCTTCATATCAAATAAATTCACTTCTATTTTATTGCCAGATATTTATGACTAAAAATCCTCCGACTATTCTTTCCATTGATATCACAAACCAATTGATCAGAAAAACAATAATTTATGAAACGCTCATAAATTGTGCCCTTTTTTCTCATTAGAAAAAATCAGTTTCACTTCGATTTATTAAATTTTTATCATATATTTCTCTCTTATTTTATTTCTACATTTAAACTGCAATTTATTCGAGTAGTAAACACTTATATATTGTTTTGAAAGCATTAAATGAGAAATCGATCCCAACATAAATACATTGATCCGAGAGCTGGCATTTCTTAAAATTAAAAAATCTATTCAGCACTTAATGTATTTTTGTATATGAAATCCCAAACATTGATTAGGATTTCATAAGTAAGGCATTCATAAGTTGAGCCGACATTCTATTGATTGATAGATATTTAACGGAATTGGTTTTCCTGGTTTAGGCAAAATTTGATAGTATTTTGTCTTAGCAGACAACTTGTGTTTTATAGACAATCTTTTGTTGGCCTTTTTTATACCATTTCTATCGGTGGAAACCATTGCCAACCATTTCTCTGTATGAAAGCCATTTCACGTTTGATAGATGTCGTAAAACCGACGAAAAGTATAATTAAAAGTGAAATTTTCATTCATTTTGCACGTAATGTAAGACAGAGAGAATAAAATGCATTTCATTTATAAAATCAGTTGATTTGTGGCTCAGATATATTGCTATCTATGCTATTAATCAGCGCATTTCATACACAAAACACATAAAATAATAATAATATCATATAATATAAGAATATAATATAATATAATATAATATAATATTTTTTTCCAAATGAAATACAAATTCATTAAAAACAGTGAAGAAGAAAGAGAGAGAAAAAATTACTCTCATTTATATGTCTCTGTGTTTTGGCATTTTAGCGAAAATAAAATTTTCAAATCAATAAAATGCAAAAATTTTGAGGCACTAAATCCATGGCAATAATGGCTATGAGTGCGTCATTTCATTTGATTTTTTCAATTAAGTTAATTGTTTGATAATCACATCGCAATCAATTATATTCAGTTATCTTTTTTTTTTTTACTTTTAAATAAAATTCAATTCGTTTGGCATTTACTGAGTTCTCATTTTAACAACACTTTTTTTTGTTGTCCGCATTTCAGACCCATTATAGAGGTATTACACGAAGAAAAAAACTTAATTAAATGCAATTTTTATTAATCTTTTGCACATTTATATGGATTTAAATTATATGAACCAATATTTTAGTGTAAATTATATTTCGCTTATATTTTCTTTGAGACTTTGATCTTAAAACAAAAGCAAAAACATAGAAATGATTAAAATATTTATTTATTTATTTATCCTCTTAGATAACCAAGTTAAATAAACACTATTCTAATGAAAACATGGAAAAGCCTAAAACCTAATAATAATAATAAAATATTTAATATTTCTTTATATATGTCTGAAAAGAATGATGTCCTCATATCTTATATCCAAATGGTTTCGATTGTAATGTAAAATCAGCTAAAAATTGGTAAAAATATAATTTTTCAAATAAATAAACATAATTTTCATCGATTGAGTAATTTTTAAAAATTTCATTTCATTCATAAATTTTGCAAAAATATTATATTTTATAATACATTTGAATAAAAATTATATAAAGAATAAAAAATAAGAGTTTTTTTTTGTAAGAATAGGAATGAAATGCAAAGAATTTAAGAGAAAATATATTTCAATTTAATTTGGATTCTGGTTTCCATTTAAGAATACCAGCAATTCTGTGCCTATTCTGTTCTTATTTTGTGCCTAATAAAAGGCCAGAAATATTATATAAACACAATTCCCAGTTGTGATCAAATGACTTATTCAGTGAGTGATAAATGTTTAAAACCAGAGTTAAAGCTATTTATCGTATTTTGGAAAAAATTAATACCTTTTAAATAGCGATTCAATTGCTCTTCAAAACAGTTTAATTCATGAGTCAAACGTCGGATAAATAACAAAACAATGGATCGAATATCAGTCGCTTATTATGGCTTCAAAAAGACGGTCAGTGTTTTGATGAATATATACATTTTGAAGACATAGATAGCCATAGGTTGTATAGATGGTGTGGTTATGGTATGTTACGGTGTGGTATGGTCAATTGTAGTTAAGAACTGGTTAATATGACCAAAATAGTGGCGCACTCTTTAGCCACTGTTGTTTTTCATGTGTTGGGTAACAGTAATTATTCCGTATAAAAATTGGAGCAATAATTCAGTAGAAAAACAATTGATTTCAGTTTAGAATTGATGTCACGATTTAAATGTCAAAAAACACAACAAATTTAAAACAGTGTTTAACTGATTAGTGATAAACACTATCGACGATCAAATGCACCGAAAATTTGTTGAGAATAATAACAAAAACAATAATAATATCGAAAAGCGAGTGATTCAGTGCTTCAGAGAAATCTCGTCAAACATTGAACTGAACAGCAATACAGAGAAAGAAGAGCACCGACAACACAACGCTATGCCATCCAAGAACATGGCATTTCTCTACTGTCAGAACTGCACTATAGTGTATAGCAGTATATGGCAGTGTAGAGCCAGTATGTTGTGCTGATCATCATTTCTCACCACTGCTTTCTTTGCCACTCTGTTCGCTCTGTTCTCTCTGTTTCGATCGGCCAAGCATTCCATTCCAACTGCATTAGAAACACTACATCTGAGCGAAATAAGTGCATACCAGTGCCCACAGGGCGCAGACGCTTCATATTCTCTGACGACTGTGTCGATTGTGTGACCTGAGCAGAGCAGTGGCGGAATATTCCTTTAATTATTTTAGACTTGAATTCACCACATTTTCACATTCAATCGATTCAATTGTTTTTAAAACTTAAACAATTGATATCTCTCTTCGTATCTCATAAAGCAATGAATGGTAGCACTGATAGTACATTACGCCACTGGCCATAACACCAGCCATTCAAAGGCCAAAATCCAGTCTTACTGAAAGACCACTTTACCGCACACATACTATGACTTTATGAAACACTAGTTTACAGTTGCGAACGTCTCCCACCAAATGCTCTCATTTGAAGAATCTCCTCAACCCATGCCTTAAGAATAATATGAATGAATGCCGACTTCAATTAAAAGAGTTTCTCTAATTTGTTTTCTTACATCTAATTAACCTGAGCTGAGGCTTCGTTACAGCTTTCAATGCATCTTATCCTATCTGACAACCCTTTGCCTTCTTCTGTCCCTTTCATTAATAGTAAAATAGATCTCCAAATGAAGGCTATATTTCAAAGAACAGAAAAAATTCAACAAAAGATTTTGAAATAATTAAATTCAGTGTTTGCCTAAAACTTGAGATAAATTTCTGGGAAAATAATCCTCTATTGAAAAGATATGCGGAAAAACATTAGATTAGAAACGGGTTGAATGGAAAATCTCTTGAAATTAAAAAGAAATGGATGAGACAAAATCCTGATATAAACTGAATACTTAGGGCCGGATCACTCCTTTTATGCATTCATTATGAAAAGATTAATAAAATATATTATAGTTTGAATGGAAAGTTCTTTGGCGTCGAATAAAAAATTTTTTAAAGGCATTTATTCAATGATTTCTTTCTTCAAAAACTAATATATAGTCAATAAAACAGATAAATTACACAATGAAAAGAGGATACTATACTATAACTATATCGCATACTAAGCAAAATAATAAGACCAAGTTTAAAAACTTAATCTCCTATTCTTTGTAGTGAAAGATGCAATTGTGTCCTCTATTTTAAAGAAAAATTATTTGATGTATTAAACATGAAAACCATAATATATTGTAAACTATAATTCGCTGAATTAGCCTTCAATCACATTCCGATAAACAATAACTTCAAACAAAACGTCAATTTTGTGTCTAATATTTCTTTTCAAACATTTATTTAATTTCCATTCTTTCAAATAACCAAAAAAGGAAAATAAATTTAGACAACAAATCCTAAAATATAACTGAAATCAGCAAAAAATTTCTCTCAAATATTATTTAAGAGAAAATTCCTGTGCATTAAATAAATTAATTTCAATCTTCTAAATTACATAGATGATATTTTCAATCAACTTAATGTCAAATCTTAGCAAATTATTGCTTAAATTTTTTGATAAAATAAAATCTCAAAATAAAATTTCTTCAGTTTTTAAAAAGAAAAGAATTTTTAACATTTTTTTCTCTTTTAATTTAAACCATTTTTCATATTAAATAAGATTTCATTTTTTGAGACAAATTTCTATTTCAATGATATGATAACCTTTTTATTCCTTAAATGAATACTAAGCGGAAAAATCAAAGAAAAGTTAAAAATAAAAATTCAAAGAATGCATGGCTTGACATAAAGAGACCGTCTTTTGAGGTAAATCATACTTATTATACGGGATTCTCATTTAAATTAGGCATAAAAACCTAATTAACATTAATAATTAGGAAAAGCAGACGACATGACATCTAATATGTTTCATTCAGTAAACACTGTCTCTAATATTAAGATAAAGCTATTTCCCTCCAGTGCTGCACATTTTTCTTTGAGACATACCTTTCTCTAATTTGTTAGGGCCAGTTTCTAGAAAATAATGAAAAGCGTTTTTTCTAATTTTTAATGGAAATGACTTAAAAAAAGTGGATTCAATCAATTTTTCTCTTAAAAGCTGTATATAATGTTTTACTACAAATTTAAACTTCTAAGAGTACATTATTTCTAGTTATTGTAGTTAAGGCTTTACTTCGCACAGAATGAGGAGTGAATCCAAACTAAATTCATGTCAGGAATGGTTCAAAAATCAAGAGCTCTATTGAAATAACTCTTATTGAAGTTTTGGCCACTATTTCACTCTTTTAATAATTCAATAAAATGTTTTAAATTATTTTAATTAATTTCGGATTTAATTTGAATTCATTAGAAATAATTAAAAAATCTTAATTGAAATGAGTATTACTTTTTAAACAAAAGTTGTATAAAATATATAAATCATTCTATAGTTAACGACAATTTCATTCATTTTAAAAGATCCTAATATTAATTTATAATTATGATAGTATTAAATGGACGAACCATTTATACCTCGAGGGTATCATTTATTTGAGTTTCACACAAATAGTGACAAATTCTATTAATAATAATAATAATAATTAATGATTAGTCATTGAAAAATATAATGGTTTTCAAGCAAAACACTCGAAGTAATGAATGGAAATTATTTAATTGAATTGAATAGATATTACAACTAAATTGCAAGAGGATTCTAAGTAGATTGAAAGTAGATTGCTCAATTATGATATAGCAGCCATTTTCAAAGATTATAGTCATTTTCGCAAATATCCAAATTTGTCAGAACACAACTGAATAGACTTTTTTCTTGGCGTCAAATTCCAAATAAATTTTTGACGATTTGTTTTGTCAGAACATATGATAAGCCTTTAAAAACTAAATTGAATTTTATGTTAAAATATGTTTTTGAAATGAAAAGATATTTTCTGATTATTTGTGTCATAGTTTTACCGTTAAGAACATATAATCCAATGCTGTTATATAATGAGCTTTAGTTTTGTATTTATTATTTAAATATTTTGCGTTTTATTTAAGTAAATAATTGTTTCAATAAACCTTTAGTTAAACTGATTGAACAAATTGACTTTACTTAGCTTTACTAGAGTATATTTAGTGAATGGGGTATTTAAAATTTAAAATACTTTTTTAAGTGATATTAGAAATGTTTAAAATAATCAATACTTAATGACTCATTGATTGCAAGATGCAAATGAAGATATCAAATAATCGATATTCTATTCCATTAATAGATTGAAAATAAGAGACGAATTAATTTACAATTGAATGCTTTAGAAGAGATAATTTGATTTGACTTTTCCTTTCGACTAAAATAAATAAATCTTTTGCTTAAAAAATATCACAATTTTATCAAAAACTCTGAATTCAAGGAATTATTCAATTAAATAAAATGAGAAAAGTTTTGGCAGAAATGAAACTAATGAGACCCTTAGATAAATAAATGACTGTCTTTTCAAATATTTGACTTAAAGTGTATTTCATTTGGATTTCATTCACTGGTTTTTGCCTTTTTCTTTCAATTCAGTTGTAATTTCGTTGAAAAATCTCAATTCAAGTGAATTAATATTTAAGGCCAACACAATTGACGCCAAACCATAAAAACAATAGAAAACAAGTCTGGGATACGATAAGGAATGGCAGAAATGCATTTATGAAACGATGTTTTCCCTTCTGATGACTTCATAACAAACTAAAAGGGGAGACCAGAAAACCGCAAAATTAATGGAACAAAAGCTCATTAATATGTTTTTGCATAAAGAAACTACACTTGCTCATTCTTTAATAACATAACTCAAATTATTTGATTCGTTATTATTTTCATTCTTTAAAACTTATTTTCAAATCAATTGATATGTTTGTAGAGTAACGAAACAATTATATTCTCTATGTTCTCCTTATCTGTACTATGCACTCTCCCTCCCTCTCTCCCTCTCTCCCTCTCCCTCTCTCTCGAAAATTTGTTGTTTTAATAAAAACAAGAGCCTTTTGATGTATTGGCAAGAAGTTTATAAAAATTGATAAATGTCCAAGTTAATTGAATTAATAAATATCGTATTCAAGAATAATCAAAATAAATATAAATGTTTTCGAATAAAACTAATATTAATATAGAGTTTGTCGTTGAAAATATCATCACTTTTTGCTATAATTTGAAAATTTAATATATTTTTCATTTTGTTAACTTAAGAAGCATAAAATGAACCTTGTTACAATACATTACTTTTAAAATAATGACTTTAATATCTTTATTGATTTCTACAATGAAAAAAATTGTACAAGATTACTGCATAAAAAGTATTTAATAGAATAAATGAACATAAAACAAAGCAGAAGAATCTGATATAGATATTGACAAGGATAAATTTTTAATGTAACAAGGTAGGGCTATTATTCGCTTTTACAGATGACAAACAATTAATAATTGTTTTATTTTCAATTATTTGCAGAAATGAAAAAATCGATTCTAATTTTGTGCTAAAATGAATTCCCCCTTAAAAGCGACTTCACTGCAAACCAATGTATTTTAGAAAATTAGTTTATCTTTGAATTCAGTTTATAAATAGATCTCATTTTGCGAAATCGATTCTATTTAAGTTTATCTTTTAATGAAATTAATTTTAGGTATTTTAAGGGAACTCTTAACTTAATTAACTGAGTATTTAATGTAAATATTTTTTTTTAATTATATTATAAACTGCAAAATATTTATAAAAATTTATAAAATATTTTAAAAAGTTTGGCATTTTTTGAAT
>JAQIXI010000328.1:0-26311 GCA_034700165.1 Galumnidae sp. Gr-Ori-00277
TAAAATAAGTTTCATTATATACTTAAGTTTTAGCCGTAAATGTAGTGATTATGGCTTTGACCTCAAACCTTGTTTTATTACTAAATCTTTGTAACTAGGTAATTCTAGGTAATTTTTAATGATTAGAAATTTAAAATTATTATTTTTATGAAAAATTATTAACTAATATTAATATTAATATTTTTTTAATTGTTTTTATTTTTTTTATTAAAAAATAATACATAAAAACTACTTTAATATTTTATTCTAATTCTAATTTGAGACCAAAATTCTTGTTGGGAAGTGATTCTCACATTTAGCAAGGTCATATTATATGACTTGTAAAAATGGTTATAACCATGATCACAATTACCAGTTAACATTAATTAAGTTAACTGTTTTTGGCACCGCTTTAAAATTGGTGTAAAGCAATGAATTATTTTCATTCGGGAAATACTTATCGTATAACTCAATAATAATTCTGTCCTCTGAATCAATGGGAAGACCACTGATTGGAATTGACTTATATAAGCCCTCGACTCTCTCTAAAATTGGGTCATCATTTGAATCAGGTCTAAGTTGTGCGCCGCCATTCAGACAACCTGAAGGACAGGCCATAACTTCGACGTATTGGTAGTGACAAGTCTTTCGTTTAATTCTTTGGACTAATGTTTGGATATTTCTGAAGCCATTAATTATAGCAAAAGAAAGTAATTTATTTCTGGAGTCGTCCTCAAGACTTAATTCAATAAAGTCTTTGTTTCTCATTATTTTGTAGTTCAACTGTTCTCCACTTTTATAATACTTTTCAAAGAACTTCGAAGCCATAAATCGGAAGAGATTTTCTACATAACCACCAGAACCCGAACCCAAATGAGATACCAATTGTCCCTCATTTATGTCGTCAAGAAGTGAATCCAATTTTCTTGGAATAAATTCTGAGAGGACGACATTTTCTTTGTTTAGCATAACTTCGATCTCAATTGGAGTTAAGACACAATCAACTTCTTTAATGTCATCGTCGCTCAGTTCACAAAAGTCTGTTCTTTTTCGCGTTGCCTCAAGTTTTTTGTCATAACAGGGCATAACTGATATGTGATAGATATCTCTCATATCATTCAGTTTATCCTTAAGAAAGTTTTTAACCAAAACTCCCATTATTTGTTGCGGGGATTTCACTCGACTGAGAAACGGCACAATCAGCTCTCCGTGAGTTTTCTCGGCATAACAAACAAATCCGGGACAGACTGAACACAAAACTGGAAATTGATTTCTATTGAATTTCTCCAAAAACTCTTTTTGAGATTCAATAAGAGAGAAATGACGCGCAAGACTTATGTCGAAAATGTAATCAACTCCGAGGCTATGGAAAAATGATGAGATCTTTTGGGCTGCAATTTGGACATCCAATTGATATTTGGCTGCGATTGAGGCTATGCTCTGCAATGATAGCGATACCACAACCGCTCGCTTCTCATTTGGATTATTCTGTTCGAAGGGTTTAAATAAAAGAAATTTTTGACAATTAATTAAAGAAAATAATAAATCGATTACTTTATTGAAATCAATTATTTTGTAGAGTTCTTCAAATGACTGTTGACTTATAAGAACTGATTCGGCAGAAGTAATACAACCACTGCATGCGAGACAATCCCCTAAAGATATCTCGACTCTAGTTTTGACATTTTTGGTCTCTTTCTTGCTTTCGATGGGTTTAATGCAGGCCTGGAGTCAAACAAAAGAAATAATTGATTTTAATTAAATTGATTGCAATTCTCACCAGAATTTAGAATAAATGTGGGGAGGGATGACTCTAACACATAATCCCTATCTATTAAAAGGTCTCTAAGTTTTAGTTTTGGATTAAAAGTTTTCAATTCATTGTCTTTTGGTTTAATGAAACCAATTGTTATATTATTTGCTTTAAATTTATGTTTTATATCCCAATCGGGAAACTCTTCAAACATAACATTCAAGTGCTCTAAAAATGTCTGATTCTCTTCAAAGTGTTCGATGAAGTCTGACTGTCCGTATTCAGGGTATATGAAGAGAACGGGCCAAACGAGCTGTCCGTTTGAGTTAATGGTCACATGTTTTCCATAGGCCGCCGGATGTATGGACTCAAAAAGAGATCCTTTGAATTGAACCCCTCTTTGTTTAACTGTTTCTAAGATTTTGTTTTCCATTTGTTTTTGTTTATTAGTCATAAGTTTATCTCTTCTGTCATTTCGTTCCATATTTTTCAGTTCAATCGACGCCTTCTTATGATATTCATTCAATAAATCGATGTTTTTATTACTATAATTATTGCAAAATTCAATGCATTTCTTATAATCTTTGAGTTGAAAATAAGACAAAACAATACGAATCAAAGCCTTTGTATTATTTGGATCCAAATCAAAGGCTTTGATGGCGTCATTCACTGAAGACCTGTAATTGTGGAGGTGGTAGTGGGCGGACGCCCTGTTATTATACAAAATTGAGTTCAATTCGTTGTCCAAACAATTTATGTCAATAGCCTTTGAGTACGAGTCGAGAGCCCACCGATACTTCTTCTGTCGAAAGTTCTCATTTCCATCTTCTTTATAGCTTTGGGCCAAATCTTCCTTAGAATTGAAGTCTTCGTCGTATTTCAATTGTCTCAAAGCGTCGACCATTGGATGCGATTCATAGCCAACGTTTGGATTATTAGAAAAGAAGGGATGTTTTGCCATCTCTTCCTCCCAATTGTCTTCAGTCCAACGCTCTCTATTCGACACTTCTGTTGGCATTTGACCCGAAGACAATTTTTCCAATTCTTCAGTCATTTGTTTGAGCGCCTCTTCCGCTGACTTTCGTTTTAGTTCTTTGCTGTCCATCGTTTCAGACATTTTTTTTTTATTAATTAAGAGAACAAACACTGACCCAAACACTGACCCAAACACAAGAACTCAACCATAAAAAAGGGGTTTTTGATTGTTTTGTGTTTTAATTAGAAAATAACACTGATATTTGCAAATGAACTAGATAACACCGTGAACTTAGAAGTTTTCCTCGTTAAACGACCTTGTTTGTTCAAATAAATAAATGATTTGCAGTTTTACTAATTATGATTTAGATTTATATGAATTAAAACAAATCAATTGAATGAATACCTGAGAGGGTGTAATGAAATCGTTGAGATCTGTTATCTTAAGGGCAGAACTAAAACCCGAAGAGTTTGCCATTAATTCCAATCAAAACGTGTTTTCCTTTTAAAATACAAAAATTAAAACACAAAACAACGCATTGAAAGCATTACATAATCGATACGACGGCTGACAATACATATGACATCTCTTAGCAAAAGATCAAAACTTTTGAGAAAAACTTATCCATTAAATTGTCGTTTAATTAATCATTTAATAATTAATGACAATTAATGACAATATTATGCAAATAATTTAATTAAAAGAAACAAATTTAAGGGATATTTGGGAAATGTTTAATATTTTGTTTCATTTGTAGAGTTTAAAGGCTTTGAAGACTTTTCGGTATTTAATCGAATGAATTAAAGAAATCGATTTAAAGAAAAATATTTCATTTCTTTTAAAAGTTTTGTAAAACTAAGTATACATTAAATGAAGGCTTTATCATTTAGCCACAGGGTCAAATATTTGCTTCTGATTAATGAAATCACTGACCAATGTATTGGCTAAAAGTTAAATTAAGATAGATCATTATTTTACCAAGGTAAAAACCTAAAATTTATTGCAGTGCTTTGTTTCCATTAAGTTATTATAAAGTCGAAAAATTAGCATTTTTATGTATGATTGGGTTTAATGTGCTTGCTCATGTCCAAAGATACAAAATGTGTGAAAGAAAAACCACTGGAATTGGATTTATAGGGATAAAAAGTTTTTCGTAAATTTTATTCGAATTTTTTTTGTCAATTTTTAAAATTACAGAAATAAAACATTAAATGTTTTTTTTAAGTGAAAATTAGTAGAAATAATAATAAAATTGAAACAATTCTCTATAAGTCAAGCATTTTATATTTTAAAGTTTAAAATTGTTTAAAATTTAAACAATATTTCATAATTACACGCAATGACTGATCTAATTAAGTGGTGGGAAACCAAAAATAGTTAACATGAGTAAGTTAATAAGATCGGTCACAAAAAATGTCCTGTTTTTAGTAGTTTTGGTTTTAAATTTAGTTAATTAGATAAGTCAAAAATAAGATAGGTACTTAATAAGATCGGTTATTGAGTGTATAATTATTATTTGCTAATTATAAAATGCAAAGAATTTTTGTAAAGAGACGCTCAAAATGCGTTAACTCAAAAAATTTAATCAGTTCTGTATGTGACACATGTTTTTACATTTAATTTTTGGTTATAAATAATTAAATATAACTTTTATTTTGTTGTTCTGTTTGTCTAAAGAGTTCCAAATCAAAGCCAATCGTCAAAAGTTTTTAACTAAAATTCAAAAAAGTTTCTAAAGTTTTGTCAAAGAATTGTGAATCAATTGTGATGTCCAACAAAAAGAAGAGCACAAAAGCAGTGAATTTTAATAAAAAGTAAACTTAAGACTCATTAATGTCTTCAGTTTAATTCATATTCTAATTATCAGTAATCTCTTCAAAGTGTGAGAGAGTCGTCCCTTTCTGTTGACCACAAACTTTATATCAAATTTTAAAAATCTTTTTATGTGTTATTGGAATTCAATTACAAACAAATTAGAGAATGTCTTTTGAATTAGAGATATACCAAAAAGTTAATCAAATTCACAGAATTATCAACTGTTTCGGCACAAATGGATTTAGTATATGTGCGCTCACGTCGAACCTCCATAACAAAAAATTGGGTTAACTCTTAAGGACAAAGTTGTCGACTTTCGTCAAACTTAAGTATGGATTCGAAAATCAAAGGATTTTACTCTAAATTTTATATGGAATGTATATACAGTGTATACCTTTTCTTATTAGTGGTTACTCTATGAACTGTCAGAGATTTTAATTATTTCAAAAATAAAAGTTGTTCTCAATATTGAGATTTTTTTTTAGTTTTATTAGAAGAAACTCTTATTTGTGTTAATTTTTTTGAATCTAAATGTCTTATATTTTTTTGAAAAATGTTTAAAACTTTAGTTAATATTTAAGATAATATTCTAAAACATTTGTGTTATATCGTATGGTTTGCATAAAAAATTGTTTTGAGAATTGAGTCAACAGATTGTCGTTATCCAACGGAATGACGACAAAAGACATTTGGTATGTTTTTTCATTCCCTAATCGATTGGAGCAAAATGTGTCCGACATATGAGACACAAAATGAATAAACAGTTTTTTCTAATCGGATCTAATTTTTTTTATGGCTATAAAAAAAAGTTGGGACACAATTAAGTGGAATAGACTGTAGTACTGAATATGTAGTCCATATGTCAGAGAATTTTAATCTTAAAATTAACACAAATTGAAAAAAACGACAAAAAAATTCCTGAAATTTTTTTCATCTATTTTTTCATTAAAAGGGGTACCCTTTGTATCTGTGCCGGCGATATGACATTAGCGCGTGAGGCGCTTTTCACGAGTCTTGTTTTGTGCCACTCCTCCATCAACTCTTTGAGTATAATTCTGTGCCGTTTTTGAGTATCCGCTGTATTAGTGCTGCACTAAAAAGTCATTTAATTTAAAATTAAAAAAAATTTCATTGAATTGCAGACACGAAAAGACAGACTATAATAACCATCAATTTATAAATTAATCATTAAGATTACCTCGTTTTCTAAAATGGAAAACGAGAGGATCTATTCTGGGAAAGTGTTGTCTGTTGTGTTGGTTGGGCTCAAAATTCAAGTGATTAAAATGAATCATTTCCTCGCTGTATGTTGTGTTCAATGTCATTCTTAATTCAGTCTACCTTGAAAATACCTTAATTGATTACCTTATAATAAGTGATTTGATAATGTTTAGCAATAGAGGCATTGCAAATATTTAACATGCTCAACTTATACACAATCTTAACTAAACTACAACTCAACTGATGTTCAATTGAAGTATTAGTCAATCATTAAATTTCGTTTAGTCTATAAAATGAGTTCAATTCATAAAATAATTCAAAAAAAAGAAAAGAAATTTGTCTGAAATCAATCAAAATTATATACTCCAGAGAGGAATGAAAGCTCCATAAAAAGTTGCAAATATTTGAGTACATAATAAAAATAAAATGATTCGATACAATGACTTCGTCTAAAAACATGGATACAATGTATTCTAATGTCTGGTTTTTCGAGAATTGCCTCTACAACAGTCTTTACAACAGTCTTTACAACAGACTTTACAACAGACTCTAACAACAGTCTCAACAACAGTGTCTACATAAGTCTGTGCAGATATTCAATCATTTACTGCTTTTTGTGTTATAATAATTAGTAGTTTATATTCTCACAAAAGGATAGATTTTTACGTTAGAAATATAAGTTATATATTATATATAAGTTATATAATATAAGCGATAATTTCTTCACAAAATATATTCGACACTAAAAACATGAATGAAATGCAGACAAACTGCAGACGAGATATTCATAAGTTTTTTAATGCAAGTCTTGACATAAACTGATCGATCGCTCAAAGAAATAAGTCTGGAATAAGAGTCTAAATACTAACTTATATTTAATAATAATAGCCTTTACTTATGGTTCAACTTTTGTTTTGTTTTACTTTTTAACAGTAAATACTATAACTATTTTCTGATGGTTTCAGCAAAACAGCAAAAAATACTAAAACGAATCAAAATTTTTAGTCGATTTAATGACCAATAATTATAACTTTAATGACGATTATTCTGAATCAATTCAAGTATGAGCTCAGACTCTGAGCTCAGACTTTCAGCTCAATGTCGAGACTCAATTATTTCTATTTTATTGATTGGGAACAGCATAAGATCGACAACAAATTCATTTTATATTCTCTTTTCATTTGCTTTTAATATTATAGCCTTTAAGAACACAATACAAACAAATTATATAACAAAATACAGGAGTGAACCGAAAGGAATACCAGAGCTTTTAGTTTTATAAATTTTACCTTGCTAATAGACTCTTTCAGACGAAAAGATTCGAATTATATTTTAGATGATCGTCATTAAAATAGCTGTTAATTTCGATTTTTTCGATATTAACGATCTAACGATCATTAATTATATTTTGATTTAATAGATTCGAGTAAAAACTATGTATTGAACATCATTTGTCAACTGAACCCAAAGAATTTGCACTTCTCTACACTTTTTAACGCACTTTTAGTATACACATATCCTCTGGACTTACGGCCCAACGCTTTTTCATTAGACATGAATTAATTGTATGTCTGGACACTGCCTTCAATTGACTAAACATTTACTAAAATTATTTCAATCCATCAAAACATTTATTAATCAAACTATTATTCAAATTAATTGCTATTCTTTTTTTTTAATTCCAAACTTTGGCAAACAAAATCAAATGTGCTTGATACTTACTTATTTTAGTTTTATTATAGTCAAAGATTAATCGTTTATTTTAATCATTACTCAAATTATTATCAAATTTCAATTCATATATTTTTTACCTAAAAAATTGAAAAATGGTTTTAATATTTTAGTTATTTTTTTATTGTTTCGGATTATTATTAAGACATTAAATAACATAATATTTAATAATTTGAAAAAATGTATTATTTGACAATAAAAAGGACTTTTAAAAGGTATTTAATACCTTTTTAAAACTGAAATCATAGGAAATATTAAGTTATTTGTGACTCAGATATAGTGTATATGCAATCAAATCATAAATAAATATGTGTTATACCCGTGAATACAAAATATAATTATAATTATATGAATAATCAAAATAATAATGAAAATAACAAATTGTTTGAGACTTAAGAATCTATAATTTTTTTTATAATTATAATAATCACAAATGATTTAAACATAAATTTTCAAAAAAACAAAATTAATTTACATTTAAAAGTTCTGTTCAATAATGAATTTTCAAACGAAATTCTTAAGTAGGAATGGCCAAGGTCTTTGAGGAAAGAAAAACATTCAAGCTAAATTTGGTTGATATAATTTGAATCAGGTAATTATCAGTTCACTTAATCGGGTTATTTATTAGAAATGTTGCCAAAAAAAACTAAGAAAAGTATGGGAAATACCAAACAATTTTGGAGAACTTTTAGTTAGGGGTAGTTTTATTTGAGACTTGACTTTCAGTTTTCAGACTTTATTTAATAAAAAGTGGTTTTTCTCCTCTTTTTGTGGCCATAAGTCATAAGAAGCAATATTTCTGACAAATTGAATGATATGACAGTTCTTAGACTTTAAGTCTAAAGTTGTAGTCTTTTACAGTTTAAGGAAATCATTGATTAGCGAACAAATATTCAATTTATCAAAGATAAAGTCAATAATAAATGAACATGATTCAATCTTTTCAACATTACGAATAGTGTATTCTTAATCTATATATTTAAGCATCAGTGTCATTTTGGTGGTCATTTCAAAAGTGATAATTTTTGGGCTAATATTGTGTCACATATTCTGATTTAATTGTCATTAGACTAAACAATAAAAGATATAAGTTTTGAAGAAATGGTGAAAATATTAGAGAATATAAAATTGTTTTTAAACTATATTTTAGATAATTTTAGTTCTAAAATATTATATGAAAGCGAATAGGAATCCATTTATAGTGTTTTTTAGTTACAATTCTTGTGATTCTTGAGTTCAATACTCCGAATGTGTGAACAAATCAAATGAATAGCAATTTGTTGTACTGTTTGTGAAGTGATTTCAAATATCACCCAATTTTTCATTATTGACGAATAAAAACTTTTCTTAAATTAATTTATATCCAAATGGAGTTCATCTCTTGACCGCTATTTTGTCGCTCGGATTAACTTTAAAGATAGTGTTGGGCAAAGCGTTGGGGTTCCGGTCGATTGCATTCACCGCTTTTATGAAGAGAAAAAAAGTTTGAAATAGGAATGAGTGAAATCATGTGATAACACGTGCTTAGAGTTGTCGACAATGATCTTAATGTAAGGCATGTGTCTATTCATATAATATAAGCCATCGAATCAAAGGTAAGTCTGTCCGACACCACACAGACTAAGGTGTGTCACATTTTATTTATAAGGGACGGGCGTCTAGTATTTGTGTAGACAATACTATAACTGTTAGACCTGTCAATTGTAATCTAAAAGAGCACAACCATTGACTGGAGTATAAAAAAAAGTAAAAAGCGCTGCAAATCTTTTGGATCTGTACTAAGAATACCATTTTAGGAGAGGCTATGAATGGAAGGAACGAGACGTTTGTATGTCGAGTACCTTATATTTGTTATATTTCGTAGAAATACTTTTCAGTGTTGGAGCGCTAAATAAGTTATGCAATAAAATATTGGACAGAATGGATACATACGTTTACAGTGTCCTCTATAAGCGACTTGAATGGCAGTGGCCGACAGACAGGCGGCTCTTTGCAAATGGCAATAACTAGAATAAGTTACGTTATTGACGCCACAGACTGGACGACTATTGACACTGACAGGCGGGCAGTGCTCTTTGCACCGAACACAATGAGGTCGAACATTATGGTCTAAAATGCATGTCTTGCTATCAGCGCAGCGAACGCTATGACAGGAGTCTATCCCAGAGAAAGAAAATAAATAAATTAAAACTAAAATAAAGGAATGAAATGATCGCCAAAAAGAGTTCAATAGATTATTGACTCAGAAGAGGAGTCAGAAGAGGAGTCGACACTTTAAAGGGTGAAACACGTGTTACCATCAAAAACAGAAAAGATTTCAATTTTAGATAATTTGGAAATTAATTATAAAATGAGATTCAAATGAGACTATAATTAAATAAATTGTTTGGACGTACGCTCACAGTTCCCATAGTAGTCGACCGCCAGAGAGGGCTCTTTTCGACACTTTCTCTTCAAAAGTCGACAGATATGCCGATAGGTTCGACCGTCAGTGCCTTAAATTAGTTTTAAAATTTAATTCAATTTAAATCTAATGATATTTATGAATACTGACCACAGACGGGACCCAATCTCCTTTTGCGCCTAGGGCATTTGGGTGCGCAGATACAAACGGGTCGTTTCTCATCCTTGAGAACGCACTTCTTTTCCGGACCGCATTGAACGCCTTCACACGTCGCTACACATATAGCGTACAATAATTATAAATCAAATTAATCGGACACTAATTAATGCAAAACAATTTAATCGTTGAAAAAGAGTTCAATAAGAGTGCAATCGATCGTCAAATGCGATACGAATTGCATTCTATTCGGTTATCACGAAAGAGGTGCGACTCTTATATATGCAAATCAGGTTTTCTTTCAACAAACTATTGTATCGCACTTTTGTATCAAAAACAAAAAGAACTTAACTGTAAGGAAATCCCTTTTCAACCGACAATTCACTCTTTTATTATATCAATGAAATATAGAAATCATTTTAAAAATCAATAAAAAAATATTCTAAAAAAGAGTAATATTTTGAAAATATAAGCGCAAACTGTTCTTGTTTAAAGTGATTAATATAAATCAATTAAATTTTTTTTTTGAGGCGTGGATTGAATTCTTAAGAAAAGCATTTGATAAACAACTGCTTAAAATTTAGTCTAAAAAGAAATTAATTTTGAAGAAATGCCTGAAATTCCAGAGAAGAGTCCACAGAGTGAACACATCTTTTGATAAATTTGGGGATCAAATTGATTGCAGGTTTATTTCTTTAGGGAATTCTTTTGATAATTAATTTGATTTGAAATTAGAAAATAGGGATTTGAAAATGGATAGGGATTTATGATTGCAAGTATACCTTTGCAAGTTGAACAGGGAACGCCACCCCTGAGCGCTCGGTAATAAAATAACTGCCCACTCGTCAGGTTCTCAGAGTAAGCGGTGGATGTAATGCCAGAATTTGTGCTCTCAGAGCCACTACAGCACTGGTCTTCAGTGATATCTTCCCGAAGTAAATCAGTGCAGCGGCCGTTCCGATTGGGTGCACTCCAACAGAGACCGGCTATAGTTTGTGAACATAACGAGTGAATAACAAATTTAATTTCTAATCTTTTATTTTCTAAAATAAAATCTAAACGATTTTTATTGAGTAATAAATTTCTTTTCATTTGGCGTTCAATTCTTAAACCAAACAAAGTTTTGATTTATATTTCAGTTCTAATCGTTATTCCAATGTTTCGATTGTTTAGTTTTAAAGTCAATTTCAAAAATAAATTTATTCTCGATTTGAACTCAACTTAAGAGTAATCTTATGAACTAAGAGTTGTATTAAACAAATGTTCAAATCATAGGAAAATGGTCTCCAATCTAATGAATTATTCAAAAATTTCAAAAATAATTCAAATACTAAATCAATAAATAAAATAAAGAAAAAAAGTTTAAAATTTATTCGTTTGGTTAACAAGAATTGAAAATTCAATTCAATTCTCTCTCTTTTCAATAAAACACAGAAAAATAGATAACCACTGAATTTGGGGTCTTTGGGGTGTGGGCGGGGATAAACACCTTGGATTGTAGGAAATATATCATATGTCACTGTCAACAGCGAAACAAGTAATCACACCTTTCAAACATTTTTAGAGAAAAAAGATTTATTTCTCTGTCGAGTGTTAGCTTTGAAGCCGATTGGAGGCTGAGTTGTTGACCATTGTATTGGTCTGACAGCTATTTAGCCAATGGCTATGTGGTTGACATTTTCGCAACTTTTGTAACTTTTATATAATAGATGTTAAGTCTGTGTTAACTGTTTGAGTAAAAGGTTAGCAGACATCCGGAGTCCGTCTCTCCGTTTAAACACTGATTTAGGGTTAACTAAGTTTATTGTGCCATAAACTGAGTACAAGCTTTCGATGGCCAATAACTGTTTGTCTGGCCGTAACTATGACCGTCACTGTGACCCTGACCGTGAGGTACACCACTATTTAGACCAATCATTATATACAAGTCATGGTCACAACTTAGAAAACTTATATCAACCGATTGAATGCCTTAATTCAAAAGAATTGTGTCTTTAAAACTCTGTAATATTTATGTCTGAGTTTTGATTGTTGAATGTCTTGAATGTCAGCGAATGTCAGGAATGTATTCAAACCTTTTGCCAATTCCTATTCAATAGACATTTGAGTTAAGTTTCAAAAAGACATAAACCGTTTCAAAGTTTAAAAGAAAGTTTTAATTTGAGAATCAGAAAGAAATTCATGAGAAAAAAGTAGACATTTAGACATTTACTCTTCAAAAATAGGTTTCCAAAGAATAAGTCTATAAATAGAGGATTACTTTATCATCGTTTGCATCGTTTCTATTATTTTTGTCTACAATAAACTTAATTAATGTTAAGTCGAAAAATGGTCTAAATTTAGTGAATGAAAGCTCTCTATATCTAAGGAGAGACACAGAGAAAAGTGAAAAAAATGCCAGTCCTTGATTTGACACAACACATAAGACAAGGGCATCCCATCCACACTAAAGGCACGCGTATAATAGAAGTTTGCGTAACTCTTAATCAAATATTTTGTCTACATTTTTTGTCTTTTCTTAAATTTTCTAGACTATAGTCTGGTCTTATGGTATTTCTTTAAGAAAAACATAGTATTCAAACATTTTTCCAAAAGACTCCAAATTCCTGATTATTTGGGAAAAGTTTGCGCCAAATCTTGTTTTGTCGACTGAATTCTTAATCAATTAATGTGTGTAGGAATGGATCACGAGATCTATTACTACAGGAAAAAACAAATCATTGAAGTCTTTGAACAGTTTATCGATTAATCAAAAGAAAAACTTTTTATTCGACTCTAAATTCAATTTTAATGTAAAAACATTTATCTATAAAAAAGAAATAATGAAAAACTGCTATCAAAACATCAAAACATTTAAAGAACGAAATCAAATAAATCAAAACTAAATTTTTTCCGTTTATTGCCATAAATAGATTGATTTGTAAGTCGAGTATCTCTTTTTTTGATCGAATTGACGGAAAGACAACTAAAAATATGTGGGATTTGTAGTCAGAAATTAGAACACATTCAACAGTAAATGTCTGTTTCTTATGATTAGAGACAAACAGATTCTGTCATCACTTTTTATAATCTTATTTAATGGTTGTGTCTGTCATTCAAATTAGGAAATGTTAGGCAATGAACTAAAAAAACGCAAAGTTGCCCACTTTGGCCCCCTTTGGCCCCCATTTTGACAAACTATTGCCAAACTATACTACAAAATAGTAGGTTTTATATATCGATAACGATGTCATTAATACCACAATTGTCTCGAAAATATCCTCACTTATTGCAAACGCCTTCTTAGATTCATAACAAACATTTGAGTCAAATAAAGTCCTCAAAAGGATGTAAACAAAACAAGTAAACCATTAATCTTCAGAACTCTTCAGAATTCAAAACTTATTAAAAGATGAAATGACGTCAAACTTCGATAAAAAGATTTATCGTTTACTCAGTTTTAGTAATACATAGATATAAAGCAATAAATATTTACTGATAAGAAGTTTACCTCAAAAAACTCAGAGTTATGCAGACTATGAGACTTATAAGCAGTGATTAAATGTTTTCATAAGTGAATAAACTATTGATAAACAAATCGAGACAAAAATAAACAGAATTTCAATAAAAATCATCTGACCTTAACTTTTAAATCAAATTTTAAAAACAAATTTAAACTTAAAATTTAACTTAAAATAAATACAATCAAACGATACATACCTTCAACGGAATGAAAGGAAATATTAATTAAGAGAATTAAATATAAAACAAAACAGGAATTCCTCAAATGAATTCGAGTCGGAGTGTCGCCAATGCTGTGCAAAGTAATGACTTCAACAGTCAGACCCATTGTAGACAACTGTGTACTCAACTTAGAAAGTGTTTGAATCTTACGATTCTTGCGATTCTGTTTCAGACGTTTTACGGTTAGAGCAAAAAGTTTTCACTAAAAAAAAAGTTTTTTATATCGTTTTGAAGCTGACTCTGAGTGAGGACTGAATGAGCACTGAGTGAAGCGTAATGTTTGACAAATAGATTTTCACTCAAACCATACTATAGTTTAACTGAAGAATTGTAAGTGAATTGAGAGAAAAAGAGGAGAGAGAAGAGAACGTAAGTTTTGCTGGTTTTGCTCGTCAACCTTCACAACCTTGAAACAGGTGCACTCAAACATATACGCACCTATAATTCTGGCCAATACTCGACTCTCGAACCCAGTGTTATATAATAGTTGAGTGGAGAGTCGAGCTAACACTTATTGAGTGTGAGATTCAAAGACTGCGATCCTGTTCTCAAATACTGAGAAAAATTGGTGAAAAAGAAAAGCCAGAGTCAGAGTCAGACTCAACAACAAAATGATAATTAAAGGGCACTTTTAAGAGTTATGACTATTATTCAAACGAAACAATAAATATAAACATAAATAAAAGTAAAGTTCAGGTATTCTTTACTGATTAGTCCAATGAAGTATTCACTCCATTCAATAAATATTTGCCAAAAAATTTCAGAATAACTTTCGCTCTAATTCTATGTCTCGAAAAAAAACCGGCTAATAATGAATGACTTTTTTGCATCGATTAAAATCTTTTTCACTTTAAAATCAAACTGTTTTTCCACGAATCGATGCTCTAAACTAACCAAAACTCTTTTTGAATCCTAATTTTCTGAATTTAAATTAGTTTTTTGCAACTAATTAACCACTAATTAAGTCGTGAATCCCCTGAAATGTAAATCTAATATCTTATGTACTTTACTATTGGTTTAGAGCACATAAATTCCAATAACTCCTATTTCACGATTTATCATGCTGACTAAATTATGCAAACTTTCCTTGATGATATGCTAAACAAACCGATAACAACTCAATTCAAATGAGTTTTTATCTTAATTTTACTCTACTTTTACTGTTATTTCGATAAAATTATAGGAAAATCAAGTGACAAATCCTTAACTTTTGTACTCTTTATTACACTTATATTTTTAATTAGATTTTTAAAAATAGTAAAGTATTAAACAAATATTAAACAAATATTGAAAATTAAATAAGATTTCAAAACAAAAGGTTGAAATTCCACGAAAAGAAAACTTTATTTTTATTTTTTTTGTTTTGACGTTTTGGTCGAAAAAAAAGGAAATAAATGTAAGGAATGGGAATCGAAGAATAATATACATCAGAGACGATAAGTTTAGCATTTAATGTGTTGAACCATTACTATAAGAGATTGAGTCCATGGAAATCATGATTAATGTCCAAATTTTTTAGTCTAAGATAACATTATTTTCTGTTTTCTAAGAAAAGCAAATCAATTGCCTTTCATTACTTAATTAGTATTTCTCGGAATACAAGTAATCGATTGTCTAAATTGTCAGACATTTCATTGACATTATTTACAAATAATCTTTACTTTAAGTTCAATGTTTTCCAAGACTTTTGTTTTATGTATTCATATGTCTGTCGAAGAAAATAAATATAAGTCTCGTTTAGAGAAAGCAATAAATAAGTCATAAAAGTTGATAAAATTACATATTATTTAAAAATAAGAAAATACGTTAAAAAACTTTAATGAAAATAAATAGCAATAAATCGCTTTATATTAAACTTTAAGCCAAAGAAAATAATTTAATTTAAAACTGGTTTTAAAGTGAAAACTCTTGTAATTAATGGATTAATTGACCAGAAATTAGTTGATATTTTGCTTTTAGTATTAATCAACTTTCATTTGGAGTGGAGGGTTGCCTCTCGAGGTCAGAGTTTATGACATTTATCTGTTTTTGGAAAGAAAAGTGGATTAACTCAAATTAGTTTTTCAATAAAAATTCCTTAAATTCTAAAATTTTTAAGTTTTATTGAAATCTCTATTTTTAGACATAAGAGAAATAAATGAAAATAATATCTGACCGGTTCCACAATTCCATTCTGATTCTTTCCCAGTGCCTGACCGGCACTCCATCCCATTTTAGAAAGCATTTGAAAGCCTTTATTGGATTTGGATAACGCACTGAACCGAAAAAGGAAAACAAAAATCAGACGAAAGCAATAAATTAGAGTCAAACTCACGCGTCGAGGGAAGTGCCGGCGGCGGTCTTTTCATAGGGATTGTCGCTTCCCTTTTCAATCCTCCTTTGCTCAGCCCTATCCTTATAGTTGCCGTTTGTAATCAGTGTTGACTTCGGTTCAACAAAGTCTGCGTCTTTTAAACCAAACTTTTTCTTAAGAGATTTCAACTGTTTTTTGCGATCCATTTCTTTGTCTGTTTTGGAGTAAATACTACTTTGCATTTCACTTGACTTAAGCCTTGCAATAACGAGTCCCGGTTCGCATCGATCGCAGGTCACATCTTTTCCATTATGAATGTGAATTAAAACCAAACATTTGCCAAAAGAAATTTCATCGCAATGTTTGACAACAGTTTCACTATTTCTCTTAATTCTGATGCCATTAACAAACGTTCCGTTAGTACTGTTCAGGTCTTTAATCACATAATTGTTATTATTGTAATTATATCTGATTTCTGTATGACTCTAAAAACAAATGCATTTCATTTTAATTAAACTTAATTTTATAAATTTCAGACTCACTCTACTGACTGACTCATCAGTAATATAGACATCACAATTGGAGTCATTACCAATTTTAGCGCCCATACACGTCACTATCAATAGACTCCCGATTTCCAGTGTCGTCGACTTCTTCACAATCATTCTAATCATAGGAGGACTCGATTCTTGTTTTCCTGTTATTTGTAAAAATAATGTTATATTAAATTTACTTAATTTTTAAATTTATTTTAAGATAAAACCTTTAGATTTAGTATCAGAGTCTTCACTATCAGAAATGACAGAAGAGTCATCCGAATCAATTTCTCCCTCTTCTTCTTCAGACGACACATCAATACATTCGTTGTCAGAATTTGTGGACTCTTTTTTTGATTTCTATCAACAAATTAAAGAAAAATTATAAAATAATTAAATAAGAGGTAAAACCTTTTGTTTGGAATCCTTTGACATTTTTCTTCGTTTTTTATTAATTTCTTTGAGCGTCGAATAGAAATCATAAACTTTTTTCTCTGAATTATATTTATAGTAGTTTTGAGTCTTCGGGTCATAAAAAAGATATGATTCCTATGTTTTATATATAAAAAAAAGTATAAATTGAAGTCATTTAATGTAATATAAAAAGTATTTACCGGATAATAATACCAACCACTGCTTCGACTGTAATAAGTCTTTGATTGTTGATCGTAGAGATAATCATTTTCAAAGTCATTCTTCTGGACTACTTCTTCAGCGATTTCACGAACTAAATCACTAATTTTTGTTTTATTTGAGTCACGATTTGTGTCACTTTGTTTCCAGTCTTTTGAGTCATTATTTTTATCGGAAGAATCGCAACATTTCTTACAATTACTGCAAATTTCGTTCAATCTATCACTAAAAGGCTCTTCAATTAGAGTCAGATCTGTTTGTGTTTCAACTGAAGAAGTGGTGGCTTTAATCACATTTTGATGTAAATGAAGTTTAGCTGACAAGAGATCCAAATCATCTCTAAGTTGTTGATTGTATTTGAGGTAATTATCCTTTTCCTTGTTCAGTTTTTCTATCAACTTCTTATTGCTTTTAATTTCACTATTTTTGGACTCTAACTGTTTTTTCAAACCCTTGATGTCCTTTAAATCTGAATCCATAGTTAAAAATCAATTAATATATTCAAATATAAATCAATTTAACTATAAATTCATTTAAAATATATTTCTCTTTGAAGTAAAAAATCAAAACAAACAGAAAAATGTCAATGAATTCAGTTTCTATGGAAACAATAGTAAACATTAAAACACGTGTTTTAAAGGCATTTCGTTTACACAACAAATCATTGAAACTAAATTTATTTCAAAATCATTGAAACACTTGAGATGTCGGACGACATGAATGACATTGAGATCAAAGAAGAGGACAAAGAGTTTGACAGCGATGACATCGAATCATCTGAAAGCGGTTCTGAAATGGAAACCGAAGAAAATGTTGGCGAAGAACCTCCCGTTCGCCAGACTTACATCCCGACAGCAGTCGATAATTCAGAAGAGTTGGAGTTCGACGAATCCGCATATATTATGTACAGAAAGGCAGAGACAGAGTATCCCTGTCTTAGCTTTGATATAATCGCTGATAATTTGGGTTCAGGCGCTCAAAGGGCTGACAATTATCCCCTGACCTGTCATTTAGTGGCCGGAACTCAATCGGCAAAATCGGACGGAAATAAACTTCTGGTGCTTCGGATGTCGAATCTCAACAAAATTAAACAAAAGGAGAAGAATGAGGACAGCGATGAAGACAGTGATAGTAGTGATGACGAAGAGACTGAACCAACACTCGATTGTATTCCTATTGAACACAAGGGATGTGTTAATAGAGTTCGAAGCACTTCTTTTAATGGTAAGACAGTGTGCGCGACCTGGTCTGAGACGGGAACGGTCTTCATTTGGAACTTAACTGAAGCCATTTCTGCGTTCACTGATTCAGAACTTATGACTCATTTGACGAAAAATAAAGCGTCGATTAAACCAATTTTTAATTTTACCGGACATCGAATGGAAGGCTATGGACTGGACTGGTCTCCACTAAAAAAAGGTCTTTTAGCTACGGGTGACTGCAAGAAGAATATCTTTATATGGAAACCCACTGAATCCGGCGGATGGGCTGTTGACCAAACACCACTTATTGGACACAAAGAATCGGTTGAAGACTTGCAGTGGTCTCCCAGTGAAGACAATGTGTTAGCCTCGGCATCAGTTGACAAATCTATTAGAATTTGGGACATTAGAGCGAAACCTTCGACTTGTATGTCAGCGGTTGAGTCCGCCCACGAATCAGATGTTAACGTCATTTCGTGGAACCAAAAGGAAAAAACATTCATTTGTTCCGGTGGTGACGACGGAGTCATCAAAATATGGGATTTAAGACAATTCAAATCAAAATCCGTGAAACCGATCGCAACATTCAAACACCACATTTCACACATTACTTCAGTCGAATGGCATCCAACGGACGGCACAGTATTCGCTGCCTCTGGAGATGACAATCAGCTGACACTTTGGGATTTAGCCGTTGAAAAGGATGACGACAATAACGAAACAGAGGATCAATTAAATCAATTACCGCCACAATTACTATTCATTCACCAAGGGCAAACGGAAATCAAAGAACTTCATTGGCACAAACAGATTCCCGGACTTATAGTCAGTACCGCTTCCAATGGCATCGATTTATTCCGTACTATTAGTGTATGAAATGCTCTAAAATATAAAATTCAATAAAATATTTTTTAATTTGTTTTAACTCATGATTTGATAAACGAATCGAAGTATTTATGATTACAATTATAAGTGAAATAAAATCTTTAAAACAAAAACTGAACGCGAAATCGGATCAACTAATAAGCGAATTGTACTCCAGTTTAGTACTAATCATTGAAAGTCACCCATAGATCTCAATCAACTAAACGGATGGAAAGGCACTCGAATTATTGAACGAATACATTGAGTTACACATCATTTGCACTAAATTTAAGACGAGTCTAATATTTGTGTTACAAAACCGGAGATATCGTTATTTTCATTTTGAGTGATAAATGGATGTCCCAAAAGAACAGAATAGTTGGGCCGCTGTTGATAATCGCGTTGTAAACTAAACCAATAAAAGAATATTTTAAAAGATTGACATTTATTTGAATCAATCGCTACAAACCACTGATCGATAAAGTTTTCGAAGTCTGAAGAGAACCTATTGGGTGGAAGTCGTGGCGGGTCGTCCTGACAGACACGCTTTAACTGTTCAAAAAGACTTCGCGCTTCGGGGAAGGGAAATCTGCCGATGGCCAATTCAAGCATTGATATACCTTTCGATACAAAAATAGTTAAACAAAAGTATCAAATGATTATTCAAACCTAAACTCCAAACATCGGACCGAATATCATAACCCCTTCGATTGGGGTCGGGATTAATCCTTTCGGGTGCCATATATGGCTTACATCCGGCTTCGAATGTTTGAGCGATTGAGTTGACTAAATGACCAGAAATGCCAAAATCACACATTTTGACCACTCCTTTCCGACTGATCAGAATATTTGATGGTTTGACGTCTCTGTGAATTATTTTCATTTCATATAAGTATTGCAATGCCTTCACAATACTGGCAGCAATTGTTCCCAATATATGTTCGGGAATGGGATTATCGGTATTATTGCTGTCACTCTTCAAAAACGCCAATTTATAGAATTTGTCTAAAGAAGAGTCCAAAATCTCCATAAAGAGCCAGAGGTCGCCCTCCCAGAAGATCGCACCATAAAACTCACTTTAAAATATTATTTAATTAAATTTAAGTAAAAAAATGAAGACTTTATGACTTACACTATATTAGGACATCCCTTGGCGTTCACCAAAACATTCATATCCATAAGAAGTCTTCTTTGCTCTTGGACTATTGTCGCACTTATTCTCTATATATAAAACATATTTTAAGAAAAACATTTCAATGAGTGGTGAATACCTTAACTGCCATTTCAAATCCGGTCGGTTTATGCCTAACCTTTTCGACAATACCGTAGGCACCTCTACCCAACTCAACAACAGACTCCAAGTTATCTGGCTCAATTTCCATTTCTTGGTCTCCGATTTTGATTGTAGTCTTTGAGTCGACATTTTCTGGAGTGGCTATCGGTGGTGGTGTTGCCTCTAATTCGACCTTGTTAAAAGATGGCGGTTTCTTTCTTTGTTTTCCTGATTTCAATGAAAAACATTTCGGTTAAGATTCAAATCGATTGAATCAAAAGATTAAATTCCATTGAAATCAGTGCAAACCTGAAGACATTTTTGATAAATATTTGGCGACAAAATTATCGACAAATTAAATGAGTTATCACTCGATTAAACAATACTTGAATTGCAATTAAAATTATTAGTAAATAATGAAAATTAAGTGATGTTTGCAGTAGTTTTCAAATATAAAATGAGCCAAAAGTTAATAAATGGTTTGGCTTTAACTGTGAGTTAACTCATAAACTAAAGATAAGGCAAAGTATTAAACTTTTGATATTAAAAAAACCAAATTATGATAAAACCAATTGTTTTTCATTTGTACTCAAATAAGTGTTTAAGGAATGCATTGAATACACAAAAATCAATGAATAAATTGTGTGAATGTCTGACACTTTTAGTAATAATTTGTGGATAAAAACAAACGACTGACTCATTCACACATTCATTCATTTGGCGTAACTCTAACTCTATTTGACGTAATCTTTATTTTCGTCATAAATTACAGCACTTATCAAACCATCGTTTTATCATTTAATTCAGACTTATTTATTGTTTTTCAAAACTATCCCTTTATATGGATTTAACCGTCGCTTAACTAATATATACTTAATTTTCAAAACAAAATTAATTAATAAAAATTAATAAATTTAAATGAGTTTTAAAGTTATACTTTATGTACACTTTTTGTGATTTAAATACTGTTTTAGACACGTGTTTGCATTCAATGATTTATTTTTAGAGAAATTACTTGAAATGATTACTCATTTTGTGTTGGATTTCAATTTGTGATCAAACGTTTGGCTTAAATTTAAAACTTTTGAAATATTAGTTAATCGGGTTGTAATCACTTGACATTAATCATATCCGGGTCATTGAAATGCAATCACAAACTAAAAAACGAAAGAAAAGTTCATTTTATAAACCAAATAAGAAAAGTAAAGCAAATAAAGGCCTTTTGGCCGAAGGAATGACTGGATTTGTGGTGACCTGTAATTTCAAAGAATACAATTGTCTTATAGAAGCATATAATCTGTTAAATGAATTCGCGGACAAATTATATGGAAGTTATGACCAAATTTGTGATTCAAAGGACTCAGACATTGTTGACATCGAGAGTGCCGTCAATAATGAAATTAATTCTCTTCAGAAAAATGAGAAACGATTCCAACAAATGATAACAAAATGTAATAATGTTTTGTTTATTAAAGCAAACGATCAATCAATTGATCCCTTAGTTCTTTGTTCGGAGATTTTCAAAGAGATTGAAACAAATGGCAAACAATTAACTAAACATTTATTAAGGATTATTCCGATTGTAATCACTTTTAAAAATAATTGTGATTTCAATGACTTAATTGGAAAACATTTGGAAAATCAAACCAAAGATTCCATAAGTTTTGTCATTCAATGCAAAGTCAGAAACAATAGTGAAGTCAAGAGATTGGAATTAATCGAAAAAGTGGTCGAAATCGTTAAGAAAGTAAGGCCTCAGTGGACGGTCGACTTCACAGAACCCAAACTAACCATAGATTTAGAAGTATTACAAAAAACCATTTGTCTCTCATTTTTAAAAGAGTATCAAAACTATTGTAAATATAATTTAATTGAATTCTCAAAAAAATGTTCAAAACTATTGAATGAGAATAAAATCGATTCAAAAGTTTAATAATTTAAAAATTCATTGAGAAATGCATTAATAAATTGTAAAAAAAATGGTATTCATTATCAAAGACTAGTTATTAACAAAACTTCTCAAATAAATTCAATTCCTTCGTATTTATAATTTCCTATCAGTTGTTCGGATAACAGAATCTTTCCGTCAGTACTAAAAGCAGTGATATAAGTGGCGACCCGTCCGCTGTCTTCCTCTGATTTGAGCGCAACGATTATATTCTGGTTTGTCTTTGGAATGAACTTAAATGAAGAAAAGCCATGAGTTGGCAGAAGAGGGCCCACAGTTTTCATTTGAACGTCTGTAAAGTCTTGATTTGAAGTTAAAATAATATTCGATCCCTTTCTTTCGTCAGCCTTTTCATTGTAAGAAGTGGTGGACACTCTTCGGGGTAGAAAATACCACTTTTGGTGTACATCACTCCAAACGGCCGATTCATGGATAACATATCCGGGATAATGGATACCACACGAAGATCTGAGCGCCAGATAATTGTCGCGCCAATTCTGGTGACGAATTTCACCAGTGATTGAAACAGTTTTAATCCAAAGAGGATTATAATTAAGGAGTTCTCCAGTTTTAGACGTCCACTCCTTTCCGAGTCCACCCACATATAGTTTGTGATCTTTAACTGCAATCCATTCACACTTAAAACTTTTAGGAGTATTTCCGTCGCCGTCGTTTAATATAACCCACGGAATGGCGATATCATCGCGAATGTGGTAAATAACACCCGTCCGGTCATCACATGAATAAAGTTTTCCATTAAAAACAATTAATTCCGATAATTCCATTGCCCGGCCCTCAGAAGACAGGTGTGAATGCAATGGGATTGGCTTCGAATCCCATCTCACCTGAACTGTGTCTTCGTTTGGATAATACGTTAAATACCCTTTTAATATATAACTGACCCACGAAGTCTTCTTCTCAATGGAATCGGTGTCCAAATCAGCGATGACTGCAATTCTATATCTAATCTTTTCTCCGGATATTTCAGGTCTCGTCAACGGATACGTCGAGTTATACACAGCTCTGGGCTCACACTCGATGTGTTTCTGTGAATGTTCATGACCATGGTCATCATCAAGATTATGATGTGATCTTATATCAACCAAATCTACCCGACTTTTAGGTACTAAAGAATATAAGATAAAGAGGACAACAATTCCGGCCACTGACACAACTGTCACAAATTGGGTCTGAAGTCTTAATGTATTGTTTGTCACCGTATATGAGATCGGAGTCCGAACTGCTTTACGCCAATCACTCATCACTTCTTTAAATAATTCATTCAAAGTTTGAATTTAAGATTAAAACAAATTTTATATAAAATTCAGACAAAAGTCTTTTCAAATGATTTAAACTCAGAAAACAATAAAGACTTCATTTTTTTTATTGATTATCAGATCATAGACTCGACTCAAAGTTCATTAAAAACTGATTAAATTTATAAAACCAAATAAATTAACTAAAATTTAATTATATTTAAATCACAGATATTTTGCAACAATTTTTTCGGTAAAATATTTAACAACAAATCATTGTCTGATTGGAAGTGTTGACAACAGATGGCAAACATATGACACTATATTTCAAACATTTATTTTTTTAAAAACTTTTTTCAGTGAAATTCAAAATTGAATTAAACTTTATTTTTATCTCTGAATACATTAAATAAAACAATTAACTCATAATTGGGTCAACACTTTCAGTTAAATTAAAACTCTTGAGCTAATGATCGGTCAAATAATTATATAATTTAATTCTTTTGGTAATTGTTTTTAAAAGAACTTCAGAACACTTAACGACAAACGGAAGTCATTCTCTGTTTGTCTTTAATAAGTTTTTTAATTTTCAATGAATTGCAAAAAAGATATGAAAACTGATTTCAATTGGATTTTGGATTAAATGAGGAAATGCTATGAATTAACAAAAATAAGACTCAAGTCTTAAGAGAATTCATTTGAATACAAAAATAAATTGAAAAATCTTTATATCTTTAATACAAGAAATGAATCTTTAATTGTAATTCTATTAAAAAAATTCATTTGATTTATTGTTTTTTAATTTCTAGTAATTCATGAGATTTTCATATTTTTCTTTTATGTGAACTCAAAATCGAAAAAAAAACTTTAATAGATTAGAAGATTTCTGTTTGTAATTAAAATTATTCTTTTTGTCATTTTTTTCGTTTTCTCTGAAGACAATTATTGAATCAAATGATATAATAAAATGAATGATAAGATTTACAACTAATTATCGAGAATTCAATTAAAACAAGGAATGAATCATTTATTAATTTTTTTTTTGAATATAAGACAAAAAATGATTGAGAGCCCGCTGTGATTCCTCCTCTATTAAAATGTTACTAGGTCCAGTTTTTATAACCTGATATGGTTTTTTTAAAATTAAATTATTGATAAACATTTCTTGAATTTCAATATCTTTACAAATCTTAGTTTTCATGAATAAAATGAATGACTATTTTCTTTGTTTTTTTAAACTTTTTGTTTAAATATTAAATCAAAGAATGAGTTAAACAAATAAATTAAATTAAGATTCGGTTTCAAACCTTAATTCCAGTAAAAGTAAATTCAAATGAATTTAGAAAAAATATCGCCGTTTTGTGTCACAAGAATTGTGAATCGGATTAATCTCTTAAGATTAAGAAATGGTTGATAATCGAGGCCATCATTAATTGGTTATGGCTATGAATATCTTATAGAACTTAAGACTCATAATTTATGAAAGGGTTATCACATTAATTGTAACCAAATTAAGCAAAGAATAATAAAAGACAATATTTAATATAACCATTAAATCAATGATTTGCACTAATTTAACCCAAAACAGTTTACTATAACTTAATAATGAGTCCAAAAGAAGTTTTGAGTACAAATCAAAAACCTCTGCATTTCATTTCATATTATAGTTTTGAATATTAATAAATTTTTTATTAAAACTAAAAGTTGAAACTTCTTTCTAAATAAAGAACCAAATAATTGGAAATGAGTTAATCACGAGATTTAAGAGAATTAACCAAAGGTTGGAATCGATTTAAATATATTAATACTTAAAATAATTGAGTCATTACTCAACCATCTCATCAATTATGGCAAAAGTTGTCTTCATTTGGCCTAAAGACACAAAGAATCGGAGTTTTTAAAGCATTACCAAAGGCTTCATATCACTAAAATGAACTTGGATAACTTTGTGAAGCACAGTTATAATTTTAACTTCATTGCAGTTTTCATTTATTCTTAAACTTTAAACACTCATCCCTTTCCTATGACCAAAAACTTTGAGGTCACACACAAAATAGATGTAGAGTTGGCCAAAGAAAGCAGAAAATAAGTGGTCGACTCTTTTGTACATTTTTAGCATTTAATACATTTCTCAGTATTTGTTTGATTTTATTTAAAATAAAACAAAATTTTTATTAATTTATTGAGAAAATAAGTTTTCTTCAATTTTGAATTCATTGAAAGAAACTCTTATTTGTGTTAAACTTTTTTAAATTCTAAGCAAAGGTTTCTTATATTTTGTTAACATATTTCCAAAAGAAATGTCATTAAAAAACTATTTTTGCCTTCAAATTGAAAAACATAAGAATAGTAACAAAAAGTACTTCAAAACAATTCTTGACATTAAGACTATTTTCAGTAGAAGTCATTGAAATAAAAGATTAATTTCTATATTTGTTTGTTTTTATCGTTATTTTGTGAATATTTTATGGTTTTTCAATGAAAGTATAATTAAATTAAAAATCGATGAGAAGTATGTGAGGAAGTCATGGAATTTAGCCAAATCTTA